>JAOYMZ010056385.1:0-13427 GCA_025802335.1 Pinguicula primuliflora
ATTGCAGTCTGTGTACTAGCACATGCGTATTTACTATCCTTTAATCCTCCCTCTTGTACCAATAGGTTTACAAGTTTATTGAATGTTTCCTTGTGCATTCTAAGATTGTTAAAGCACTCTAATGCAGACTCACTTGTCATCCTATCCACAAAATCAGACTGTCTTTTCCTCTTTGAATTAAGACTATATATCAGCGGGGTTAAACGCCGTCGTCGTCTCAATTGAGCATCTTCATCAAGTTAGTCGAATTCAGATAATTTATCAAGAGACCATAAACCCTTCAATTTATTATCACCCTTCAAATAATTTTCCATCTAAACGTACAAATAAGCGTAAAATAATCCGAACAGGAGCGAACATATATTTTGAAAAAATCTGCCGGAACGAAAATTCACATTGTATGTTCGACTTGTGGGAATCAAAAATTCAACTAAAGTAAGCAATATTTACCTTCGAATTTGTCGATTGAGCGAGTTTGAATTTTTAGGGTTCTTCGAACGGAACTGTATATCTCGTTCTGCAGTTGGCGGCATAAATGTGTTTGGGTGGGAGATTTAATGTGATGATAATCTAATGTAATTTGGAAAAATATGGGAGGGTGGATATGAAGAGAGAAAGTGGAATTAGTCCAATGCCACGATTTTTGTGGCATTATTTTTTGGGTCTGGATGATAAGTTAATGCCAAAATGGGGCGCGACCCGGTTTTCAATACCACGACCCTGTTTGACCACTGTGTTTTTTTGTGTGTGTAGTAAACATGGCATTATGGACTAATGCCACGCGAATACCACATAATGACAGATAATTCCGCCAAGTAAACGGAGCTAGAGGTTAAAACAAAAGAATAATGTTAGGTTTATAAAATAAAATTTTACAAAATATTGTAAATTCTTCGAATATATATCATTTTGAAGGTTTACAAAAATTATGTGAGGTCTAACACTTTAATTTTACAAATTTTGTAATTTTATCTTTAAAACAATGTATCTTTTTTTTAGTACGTAAAACAAGGGAGCGGTTCCTGTGCTCAGTCTTTGCGTGCTCAGTTCGTACTCAACTTTTCGTTGAACCATCCGTTTTCGAAATTGGTCGCACTATTGGAAAGCTTATACATTGTAGATGAAAACGCCCATGTTTTGGTCCGGTTTCCGGCGATTTATAACCCTCCGTTAAACGGTGATTATGTCGTCGGAATATCACCAAAACTTGAACATATGCAATTCAATGTATAAGCTTTCCAATGGTACGACCAATTTCGTTACGAAAAATTGAGTACGGATTAAGCACGCAAGAACAGAGCACAAAAATCGTGGCGGGTAGAACAATGTATCTTTTGAGCCACAGATTCATGATAGATTAGTCCATGTCCGCAACAAGATCATCTGCCTCATGCCACGTGTCGTCGATTTGTTCACTGCTTATCTTATTTTCCCCGCCATTGGCATACTCGGGCTCAAAACTCCGCGGGCTGTGGCACAACAGAGAGAGCCTTCTCTGTTTTCTTCCATTTATCAAACATGGAGGCGAGTATCACATGCTGCGCCCGTGCTGCAACTTTGCCTAATGTTTCAGCGCAGCAATACTCCGCTGCACTCCCGGCGCCGCGTCACGTTCATACACAATCGAGCTTTAAGGTTTGAACTTCACTTTCTTTGTATGGCGTAAACAAAATTCTCCGTTAATGAAGATCTGATCTGAAATGGGGTCTGCAGAGTTTCAAATCAAGCTCACTGTTTGGTGAGTCTCTACGTATTGCGCCCAAATCATCGCGATCAAATGTTTCAAGAACCAAGATTTCTGCCCTCGTGATCAAGTGTGAAATCGGTGACAGTCTGGTGAGATGAATTTAGCAAGTGGCGAAACTTTGACTTGTTTTTCAATTTGAATTTTGTATATCAACACATTTTATTTGTCTGCAGGAAGAGTTCCTTCAAAAGTCTACTCCCGATAAGGGTTTGATCCGGCTGATGACGTGCATGGGAGAAGCACTTCGTACAATTGCATTCAAAGTCAGAACAGCTTCTTGTGGAGGAACAGCTTGTGTGAACTCATTTGGGGACGAACAACTAGCAGTTGATTTACTTGCTGATAAGCTTCTGTTTGAGGTCAAAGTTGTCTTAACTTCTGGCCCTGTATATCAATCAGTGTTACATAGATTATGCTTGTTAGATCAAAGTGAGTAATGGTGTGTGTTTATCACTCTGTTTGAGAAGGTGGTCGCTTAGTCTAAGCGCTATCTAAGCGGCGCTAGGCAGTCGCCCTCCGCCTTACCCGGATACCGTCTAAATCTCAATTTAGGCTTATATGAGGCCTCTGGCTGCCTAAGATCCACCTAGCGTTTTGGTTTATCATGAATTTTAGAACTTGTATCTTTTTTTTGGGTAAGTATTAGAACTATGTATATATTTTCATGAATCATCAAAAATTCACATACCCTCTTTGTTGATGTTTAGGCTTTGCAATATTCTCATTTCTGCAAGTACGCTTGTTCTGAGGAAGTCCCTGAGCTGAAGGACATGGGAGGACCAGTTGAAGGTGTCAATCTTTCTCTCACTCCTCGCCAATAAATTTCCATCTTCAACTGAGACTAACAAACCTGCATCATTCATATGTATGAAACAGGAGGATTCAGTGTTGCGTTTGATCCCCTTGATGGTTCCAGCATTGTCGACACAAACTTTACAGTTGGCACCATCTTCGGAGTATGGCCGGGAGACAAGCTTATCGGTGTAACCGGCCGCGAACAGGTTGCCGCTGCAATGGGGATTTTCGGACCAAGAACTACGTATGTTCTTGCACTCAAGGATGTACCTGGAACGCATGAATTCCTACTACTTGATGAAGGTATCAAACTTAACCTGTAATTTTTTTCTTTATCAGACAATACCAACATTTGAATCGGTGATTTTGCTTCTCCTGCAGGAAAATGGCAACATGTGAAGGATACTACATCTATTGGAGAAGGCAAAATGTTCTCCCCTGGTAACCTTAGAGCTACCAAAGATAATCCCAACTATGCCAAGGTTTACCCATGTTCTGCTTTTTCTCTATTATCATACCATTTTTTGATCTCTTGTTTCTGCAACCGTAAACATGAAGACATGTTAACAGCTTATTGACTATTATGTCAACGAGAAATACACATTGAGGTACACAGGAGGAATGGTACCTGATGTCAACCAGGTAAATTTCACAAATTACCCGAGTTAAATTTGGCATTTGCTGCTTTTCACCCCTGACTGGAGTCTGTAACTAAATGTAAACAACCTCTTTCCTTTGTGCAGATTATTGTAAAAGAGAAAGGCATTTTCACTAATGTTAGCAGCCCCTCTGCCAAGGCCAAGCTTCGTCTTCTGTTTGAAGTTGCTCCGTTGGCATTCTTGATCGAAAAGGCCGGTGGCTACAGCAGTGATGGCAACCAATCTGTGCTCGATAGAGTCGTCGTAAACCTTGATGACAGAACACAAGTAGCTTATGGATCCAAGAACGAGATCATCCGATTCGAGGAGACGCTCTATGGATCATCGCGGCTCAAGACAGCTGAGCCAGTCGGAGCTGCTGTTTGAGCACTTGCAGAGGAGATACTCCTGAAATGATCCCTGCTTTGTTCATGATCATTGAACGTGAGTGTTTACTTGTATACAGACATCTGAAATGGTAAATTCGTCAATAGCACTAGCGGATCATGTGCTGTTGTATAGATTGAGGTTAAAAATTCAAAAGCCTGTCAAATTATATTCCATCAGTAATTCTTATTATTTTGGATATCTTCTGTTGCATTATTAATTCCATGTATGCCATAATCACCAACTTCCATACAGTTTATACTCTTCTGAAAGCAAGTATTCTAGGAGCAGAATTCTTATCCAAGAGATAAAGAGGAAACAGAGGAGACATACCTTTCAGATGCCCATTTACTCAGTATCAGTTCATTCGTTTGGAAATTCGCTGCCCTTCTGAAACTTGGAGATAACACATCCATCTTTGTGTAATATCAAAGAAAACAAGGGACAGTTGTATGGTTTGCTAGTGCTGCTCACCTAAACATGTACAATGACATAGCATCAGTGAGGCTTCTTTAAAATGTTTCAGTACCCGTACCTCAATATGGTCTGTTATCAAAACATTCTAAGAGCAACCAAGAAATTATACCATGAATATGAGATTACGGGTCCTTGCTTTGGTGCTGGCTGCTGCCTTCTGCTGTCCTTTGCCTGTTGAGTCCATTGTTCGCCACTACAACTTCATGGTAACAACTGCGGTATCCGATGAAAGTAACTGTACATGAGAAGTTAGTCTCTTGCTTTGTGCAGGTTGTGAAGAAGAATATAACGAGGCTATGCGCAAGTAAGACAATAATCACGGTAGGTGGCAGATTTCCAGGGCGGCCTCTCTACGCCAGGGAAGATGATACGGTGATTGTGAGGGTCGTTAATCATATCAACGACAACGTAACAATCCACTGGTCGGGTTAAGCTAAGAGCACTTGAAAGTCAGGCATGATCATTCTCTATATCTTGCTCTTACTCTTGCAATGTGGTTACAATTCCAGGCACGGTGTCAGACAGTTGCGGACAGGTTGGTCAGATGGGCCGGCGTATATAACGCAATGCCCGATTAAGACGGGGCAGAGCTATGTCTACAACTTCACCTTAACGGGGCAGAGAGGAACACTTTGGTGGCATGCACATATAAACTGGCAGAGAGCAACCTTACATGGCGCCATTGTCATTTTGCCGAAACTTGGTGTCCCCTACCCATTCCCCAAGCCTGATAAGGAAGAGATCATCATATTAGGTTGGACAAAAGCCCAACTATGATGATATTTTCTGAATGGGGAGTATATGATTGAGTCTATCCTATTCCATTAAAATGCAGGAGAATGGTGGAAGTCAGATGTGGAAACTGTAATCAACGAGGCTATGCAACAAGGCCTACCGCCGAATGTATCTGATGCACACACGATAAACGGATTTCCTGGACCGATATCGAATTGCACTTCAAACGGTACTACTAACATGTACTGAATAGATTATATTCAGTACAACAATAACATGAAAATCTTGATCCATTACCCCTAATTTCTTTGCAGGCTACACTTTGCATGTAGAGAGTGGCAAAACGTACCTGCTCCGTATCATCAATGCAGCCTTGAACGAGGATCTCTTCTTCAAAATAGCAGGGCATCACCTGACAGTCGTAGAGGTCGATGCTTGCTACACCAAACCTTTCGAAACCGATACCATATTCATCGGCCCGGGACAGACTACAAATGCCCTTCTAACTGCAAATCGGAAAACTGGCAAGTATCTAATCACCATTTCCCCATTCATGGACACTATAGTCCCCACAGACAACCATATAGCAACAGCTTCCGTACGTTACAAGGGCACTCTAGCGTTTCCCCCAACCTCCCTGACCACTATTCCCCCGAAAAACGCAACCCTACTCACAGAAAACTTCATTGGCTCTCTCAGAAGCATTAACTCAAACATCTACCCTGCAAACGTTCCACAGAAAATCGACCATTCACTGCTGTTCGCGATAGGCGTCGGCGTCAACCCATGTCCGAACTGTACGAACGGGGGCCAACTGGTGGCTGATATCAACAATGTCAGCTTCGTAATGCCCACCATAGCCCTTCTTCAAGCATACTACTACAACATAAGCGGTGTTTTCACCACAGATTTCCCCGCCAACCCTCCGATTGCATATAACTATACGGGCACGCCGCCAACAAATATGCAGACCATCAACGGTACAAAATTATACCGATTAGCTTATAACTCCAGCGTCCAGATTGTGCTCCAGGGCACATCTATCGTAGCTCCGGAAAACCATCCCACTCATTTGCACGGTTTCAATTTCCACGCCGTCGGAAGAGGTATTGGGAATTACGATCCCGTCAAAGACCCAAAGAAGTTCAATCTCGTGGACCCTGTGGAAAGGAACACCATAAGTGTGCCAACCGGGGGATGGACTGCAATAAGATTCAGAGCTGATAACCCAGGTAATCGATTCATTGCGCTTGTTCATTATCCTTCCATTTGTTAATTCAAATTGCTCGATTGTAAGATGGTAATGTCGCAGGGATTTGGTTCCTGCATTGCCATCTGGAAGTGCATACAACGTGGGGCCTCAAGATGGCGTTTTTAGTGGAAAATGGTAAAGGGCCGAACCAGTCCATGTTGCCTCCTCCCAGTGATCTTCCAAAATGTTGATGAGCAAACGGGGGAACTTCTGCAGATTTTTGGATACCTGGAAAAGAGGGTGGAGGGAATTTTTCGCTAGGATAAGATTTGGTTCGGCCATAAGGTGAAAAAAAATTGGAGGGTGGTGATAACCAGGTCACCATGAAAAGAAAAGAAAAACATTTTATCATAAGAATTTGGGAAAATAGGAACAAGGGTGTGTATTTTACTATTTTTTCAGTATGTACATGACAATTGTCATCCCATAAGCAAACCTTCTTTTTTTTTTTTCTTTTTTTTTTCTTTTTTGTATGTAAGGAAGTTTTATTGGCGTATATGTGTATGTACATATTTATATATTTACACTTTTATTTGGGTTTTATTCTTCAACTCATGTGTAAGCAAAATAATGACTCCCTAATCCATTCACCTAGCTCAATAGGTACAAGAGTGCAAGGGCGGAGACACCCTGTGGCGGGCTCGAACTCTAGCTGGACTCAATTTTCTTAGTCTCTTAAATTTTTTTTTGAAACACATTAGAGCCCAACTCAATTCATAAAAAAATAATTAAAAAAATATTTGAACCTTTTTTAGTCCGGGCCCAATTCCCAAACTAGTTCCGTCATTGCAAGAGTGTGTATAATATTAATGAGTATTGTTTTAGTTTTGATGGAAACAGGCACTCTAAACGCTCACAAGCACAATTCTCGAAAATGAGGCTGTGATAGCCGGCTTATAAGCACCCTAAGTAAGAATTCAGCCAAACTCGCACATAGGCGGTAGCCTAAGCGGCCTAAACGATCGTCTTCTCAAACAGAACTTTTATCAAAGCAATAAACCCTTCATTAAACAAGGCAAGTCTTAGTTCTTACATGGACTCAAGCTTCAAAAATCAAGTCTACAAGAAACATTAAATTTCCCATTCAAAGATACCCATTACCGATACATCTATTACACCCTCCCCTTCGACGCATTCGCTCTCCGGCACCTATACATGATCAAATCTCCAACCAAAACAATACAGATTTACAAACAAAACAATATCCAACCTTCTACTCCATCAAGACGTACCAGTCCCTTCATCGGAACTGGGTGGATTCTCCTCCTGTTCCACCATATCATCTTCTTTGTTAATGCTGGCCATTGATTTCTCAAACAGAACCAGTCCGAAGCTGGACATGCTATTGGTAAGAGCATCCACGTCTCTTGTTCCACTATAGAAGCCCCTGCTTCCTGCAGCAAATACATTTGGCAAGTCATGACCGGTGCTGCTCAAGACCCGGGGGAATATGTCCAGAAGCTGCGGATTCGGTAGGTTTGAAGCACTCGTTAGCATGCGCAGCGTCTCCCTCGCGTTTTTCTCCAGGATAGATTCGGATTTTGGGAGGCGCGGCTCAATGAGGGCTGCATTTAGAGGTGCAATAGAGATAGGCATGGCAGGGCCAGCACTGACCAAATATCCTTGTCCAGATGAGCAGACATCCATCACTGGAATATGGACGATTGAGTCGCATATCAAAGGTGTAAATGTCGGTATCTGCTGGGATGCTGATAACTTCACTAGAGGCTCCGGCAGCATACTTGGAAAATCTAGAGGTGGAAGGTCAGCCAGATTCAGTAGTGGTGAAGGAGAGAGGAGCGATGAAAGTGGCGGTAGAGTGAATGGTTCTGCGGATGAAAGGGGGAACGGTGGATGCCCCATTGTGAACTGCAGAGCTGATGCAACAGGCGGGCACCAACAGTAGTGAGGAGAGATTTGTGACCAGCCCGAAAATGAAGTTCCAATATCCAGGCTTGGAACTGGAAAGTCGGTGGATTTCCTGAATACATCAAGACCATCAAAACCTGCGAAAGAGTTTGGTGCACTCACAACCGGAAGTTTATCTTTCGTAAAGATACTGGAGCTCGGAAAATCAGTAACATTCTGAGGACTACTAAGATCAGAGCTGTCAATCATTGATATATAATTTTCACCACGACGCCTAAACTTTTCTCTGGCGTTACTTCTTGCTGTAGACAAATTTTTCTGCATGCTCTCTTTAAAAGAACTTGACCGAGGACTCAGGCTGCATTGGTAGATCAAGCTTGTCTTTGAACCTTGTCCACCAGATTGCCTGAAGCGTGAACCCTTCTGACAATTGAATGAAGATTGAGGAAACTGAGAATCATATGAATCGGCTAAGTCATCTGAAGGAATGGCTGAAATTACGCCACCAGTATGGGAAATTGTAGAAACAGATCCCGCGAGGTAAGCTCGAATTTGAGTTCCAAAACAGTCCAGGCGTGATTCATGAATTCCAGTTAATTCAGCCAGTGACGGTTTCTTGATAAGCAAATCCTTCATCTGTTCCAGATAAAGAAGGGAAAGAAGCTTAGAAATGCTTCCAACTAAATTTTTGATAACGTGCTTTCAACTAAATAACTAAGCAAGAAATGAAAGCATCCAAAGCATACCTTTTTGAGTAATTCCTCGCCTAAGAGCTTGGATTTTTCAGAGCACCAAAAGTAAAAGACAGCTTCTAAGGTTCTTATGAAGAAGGACCTTCCAGACGTGTCAGCTAAGATCTGTTCAATTTCTATGTCAGTGCACTGCGACTCGGAGCTTAATGCCGCTAGCCTTTCCATAGAACCGTCATCTCCATTGAATGATATGCGCAAGTCCGAGTCTGGCAAAAGCGCGAGGCATAAGTTACCCCTGTAGCGATAATGAAAAAAATTCAATAACAATCAAAAGATACTCTTCGCTTCATTGACAAGATAATCAATTATATCACGCTGCAGCCAAAAGGGAAAATATATACAGTACGACCTACACTAATAGTTAATATTAGAGTTGAAAGCATTCATGCATGAATTTTATCTTCACTCTTCCCTAGTTTTATGGAACTAAAAATTCAGGCATTCAAAATGTTTCTCTAATTTCGACAAATGTAACACCCTTGGATTTCTTCCAACAGAACAGTCTCTGAAATCTAACGTATCAAGAAGTTCAACCGTAGCTAAAAGATCTACAGAAACATTTGTACAGTTGAGGGACAACCAAACAGATGCCGCGCAACACATTCACATAGAATTACCTAAAGAGATATTTACATAGGTTATGATCATAAATAGCATTAAACACGCATATATACACTTTTGATGCAGATGAAAGTACAAATTCTAAAACAAGAAAATCAGTTTTAGAACCAAACACACTTAGTTTAATATTTATTATGACTGAAAATTTTCATAAGTTGCTTAAAATGCATGATATAATGAAAAAAGGATTAAATATGGAGTTGTAACTGCAGAAGAAATAAAAGCTGCTAAGGATACTACACCAAATGCATATTACTGCTGGATAGATGATTAGAAACATTCCAAAATATTATGTATTGATACAGAAGCATGAAACTACCTTTACTCCTTATTCAGAGATGATAATAGTATACGTCCAATTTACCTACAAGTCGAAACACATATCACATGGAAGGATGAACAATATTAACCTCAAACAATCAAAGTAGCACCCAAAAGCCACATTAAGAAAAGTAACATCTATAGCTGACATCATGAATTATGAAAGACTACAAGGATGTACACGAATGACCTGTTGGAGATTGCTGGAATAATGAGATGTGTTCACATACATCACAGGAATGAATCAGGAAACAATTTTTTTTAATAGGTAAAGTACCCTGTACTCAGCTCACGAGTAGAGCTAGGTAACAAAATTTTGATGGCCAAATTGTCATCATAGAGATAGAAAACCACATATATAGAATTTGCTACAGTCTCCATCCAACCAATACGACAAGCATATACCACACCAACCTTCCCTGATGTCTCCACATGTCATAAGCACTTCTTAGATAGGAACAGTCATATCAAGATGCAGGGATCTAAGAGAGAATCCAGCATGTAGTGCCGATCAAGGGGTGGTTAATAGATGTCTGCAATTCACGTATAAGACACTCAAAATATGAACCCTAAATAGGTAGGGTCAATATAGTAGATCATAATACAGTATACTCCAACCAATCAGTTAGAAGGCGATGAATATATGCACCCAACAGTTTCAAAAGTGTGCACAATAAAATGAAAATTATCTTTGGCCTCTATTGCTTCGAAGGAAATAAAAAGGACCGCGATGAAGCAAGCTAATAGCAAGAAGATTATGCACCAGCACAGATAAAACGAAAACAAAGAAATGATCACCCACAGAAAATTAAGGAGCACTTAAAAGAAAAATCAGCTAGATTAAACAAACTTGTTAACATCAGCTCATTTTATCAAAGACTAACATTTATTAAATAACAGCTTGCATTGTGCCAACTTCCTTCCATTCTGTTCAGTGCCTTATTATTATAAAACATAAATATTCCAAATTTCTAGTCACGCCCGCTCTCGCGCTCTATCATCTTACTTTCTCAGAGTACTCCGATGCAAGAACCTTTTGCATCAGATGGCAGATATTGAAATGATGAAAATAGCCTATAACTGACCAGATCCATAATTAACAAAGAATAGGAAGCTAGCGATCATATTCAGAGATTACATCATAACTGAATGATATCGACGAGTTAACAACCATATAAACCCTTAAATTCTACCAATCGGTTATATTTCTAGCAATAACAAATAACTACCAAAAAAGCAAATAATGACCACTTCATGCTATAATGAAAATAAGATTCACCGTGGTACGGCTTGGTTTCTATGGTAGATAATGATCTAAGACTAGGTATAACAAACTAGTATTCATTTTCCATGCCAAACTCCAAGCATTGGGTATAATAATTATAAAAACTCACTAGCTAACGACAGAAAATGACAAATCTTCGATAAATATGCAAGCATTTGAAATTTATATTAGCATCAAAGTACAAGTGCTCACAACTACCTTATTGATGTTGGAGACAAGGTTGTTCCTTGTTTATCAATTCTTCCCACGCGGATGGATACTAGAGGTATGCACAAGCACCTGGCAAGCATACCAACTTCGGATAGCTCAAAGTGCTGCACCAATAGAATAAAGTAAATCAATGAAATGAGATGAGAGCCCAAAAAGCTAAAGGACACATCACAGTCCACGACTAAGGTAGCTATAAACTCCCCAACACCAAATCGCCTTAGAAACAAAAACCTAAGCAAATATGCGCGATAAATTCCCAACATAACAATAAACCATACATATATAAAATTCATATAATAGAATTGAAAATCTCAATCACAAGTACCTAGACGCACAAATGCACACCATTGATGGTCAGAAAGAAACAGTATGAGACCAGACAAAAGGCGGAAACAGAAAACAGAAAACGATTTTCAATCGACTAAGCGTAAGTACCTGACTTAGGTGAGCAAGAAGACCATCCTCAGCCACGCCAGTAGATAGATTGAACTTCAGCAAAGGCTTCAATCTCTCGTCCGCTCTGCAAGCTCCCATCACCTGCATATCCAACGCGCGAAGCCAGTGAATAACATCATCCTCTCTATCGCTCCTCTGTAGCAACAAATCGGTATCTCCATCTCCCTCAAATATCTCCCTCAACCGCCCCGTAACAGATTGATTCGCGGCATTCAAAGTCTCCGAACTCGACGAGGAGACACCGGACAAATCCTGGCCGTCGGAAATCTGATCAGGTCGATCAATACCTTCGTCCCACTCGCCGTCCGCGTATTGCCGTTCCTCGGGATTCACCATTCTCAAAATGCAAAAGAAATCAAACACACGAACAGGAAAGAGAAGAAAACTAGCTAATCCTAATCAGATCAAGAAGCCGATAACGCACGATATCCACAAATAACCCTGGCCTTTCCCTTGTTCAAACCTGGCGATATATTTTTGTAAGGCCAGTAATGGACGTGAAACACGGTTTCAAAATCAGTTTTATGTCCACATCAGGTCCGGTAGTCCACGTCTTCTTGTGGCTTCTGGGTCCCAGTATTGATTCGTGTATGGTATGCCACGTCCTCAAGTCAGCCAACATAGAAGCCTCTGTTTTAATAAGTGGGCCCGCGGAGCCGACCAATTGAGAAATGTATACTCTATACAATCCTATTTTCTTCGTTAGGCAACTAAACATTATTTGATTTTTTTTAACGACGGTAACCTAACTTGCAGTCTTGCACTCATTGTCTCAAGTGTCCAAAACAAAGTAAATTGAATTGGGTAACCTGCTCGATGTTCCTTTAGACAGCTCCCATATGCAAGTCTTGATGTAAATGGAAAAGCTAGATGAAGGGTAGATCCCAAAATAAAAGGTGCACTCTATCCCAGGAGATGTGGTGGTGTTTGAAAACACATAAATTACTTGCAATTGGAGTCGAGGATTGGCAAAGAGCATCGGAGTTCTGTATTTTATGACAGAAAATGGAACCAAATGGAGGTGCGACGAGCTTCTACGTAAAGGAGGATGGAGGAGATGACAATATAAATGACGACATACAGTTTGTAATTTCTGGGCTGAGATGAGAATAGCCCAATTGTATATATTTTACATATTAATATAAAAGAAGCTTACCTACAAAAAAAAAAAAGTAAATTTAGATTATTTACACCACCCAATGTCAAAATTATTATCATAAAAATAATTAAGATTATGCTCTAGCTAGAGTTTCTGTTAACTTTATCACTTATCACTCATAAATTCATAATTTATAGAATTCTTTTCATTTCTAATTAGGAATGTAAGAATTTGGGATAATAAGTCTTTGAAACTCAATTAGAGTAGAGAGTTTTCAGTTCACATGAATTTTCCCATCGGTGGAACAATTTCTATATATGTTCAATTTTATTAGTATGTTTTGTGAAATGTTAATTAAATATAACTATTTTTGTTATATAATTTTTCTATTTTACAAGATTGTTGATTTTATTTTGCATAGATTGTATGTGATTTTATTTTGCATAGATTGTATGTGATTTTATTTTGTATCGCATAA
The DNA here is from genome assembly GCA_025802335.1 of Pinguicula primuliflora. Classification (NCBI taxonomy): domain Eukaryota; kingdom Viridiplantae; phylum Streptophyta; class Magnoliopsida; order Lamiales; family Lentibulariaceae; genus Pinguicula; species Pinguicula primuliflora. Next base: position 13,123 of record JAOYMZ010056385.1, read on the forward strand.
TTTTGTATAATTTTAAAGAAATCATACGGTTTTATTCCCAAAAAAATCTGTTTTATCAAAATACAAGGTTATTTTAGAAGATGCGGCTATAGCTACCGCTCATAAAACAGACGGATTTGTTCCAATAAAAAAAATATCATACATTTATTCAATACACCAAACTTCATTTTTTATTATTAATGTATCAAAAAATATTTATTAGCATATTTTCTGGAAAAGTATATATAACATATTTTTTTTTAGCAAGGTAGTATACATATACCGCAAATATTATGGCGCACCCCCCTGCGCGCACCCCCAGCACC
>JAOYMZ010056406.1:0-13425 GCA_025802335.1 Pinguicula primuliflora
TACAAGCACGCTGGTGGAAACAATGCCTCTTGGTTAATAGGGAAGAACCACCAACCATACACCCATCTAAATCATGTCTGATTCTTCTCATTTTTCCGTCTGCATCCACCTATGCATTTTGAATTGCTCAGGCAACTCAAAAATATTTGATTTGAATAAATACGTCAACACATGACGACAAGGAATTCCCTCATACTCAAACATTCCACAACTAAATGTGATTTTCTGTGTTAATTTTCCAACTTTTACTTCTCTACTCTACCATGTAACTGCTGACTATGTTTCACTGTATATTGGAAAGTATTATCATTTTTAGCTTTGGATTCAACTATATAGCGAAGACACTCGAAAATCTCATCCCGAAACTTGAAAAATATGACCTGTGTATACAAATCCTTTATAGACTCCTCTATGAGTAGTGGCATCTTCAACACTAGCTTTTCATACAAATCCACTTGGTCCAACATCTGCTCATTGTCTTTTAGCTTTTCACACCTCTCTTAAATCTAGTAATGAAGTTGCACAGAGAATTTGTCCGAGACACATATTTCTTGAAGAAAAAATGTGTGCTTTCCGCCATCTGACTACTAGTCACACGGGCATAAAATATTTGCCTTGTGTAAGTTGAAACCCATTGCGCTCTAATTTCGTATAGAGAATTCAACCATTCGTTATCTTTCAAACCATGTTTCTCCACCACAGGAATCCATTTTTCTTCAATTTTTTTCGTCATGGTAGCATTTTGATCAGTAATGATCATCTTTGGTGGCCCTGAAGGCATCGCTCATAATCATTCCTTAAAAAGCCACTCAAAAGACTCAGTCTTCTCGTCACATAAGAACGCACATCCAAATAATGTGCTTTGCCTGTGATGATTAACACCAATAATAGGATTAAAGATCAGGAAATATTTATTTGTGTTGAATGTTGTGTCAAACACAACAACATCAACAAAATACTGGTATGTCTGTCTCCAAACCACAGTTGCCTAAAAATAATTTACTAACCTACCATTTTCATCATGCTTTATTGAAAATCTAAATTCAGAATTCTTTCCAAACTACTTTTCAAAATACTCTTTCAACATTTCATCATCTTGTCCTTCCAACATATTCGGATCATCCCTCCTTGCATTATACAGATCTCGCAGTATGAATCCCACATTTTGCGACCCACCAGCTTCTTCATGTAAAACACCCATTTACTGACATGTGAGAATGTTTGATAGTTGAAGTTGATCAACTAAACTATTTTTTACCTTTGTTATCTTTTGGTGAGACCTTAATAAGTGAGCTTTTCTCAGTGTTGTGAGTGAGTGGGTATGAGCATCGCAAAATATGGTCACAACATATTACTCATGCTCTCGATTCCAACTAACTATCATTCTAGCACCACAGTTTTCTTGTGTTAACCCCCGTCGACATTGTGTACTTTGTATTGTAAGATCTCTCTCCACCCCTTCCTTACTACAAATAAACTTCCTCCAAGTTATAACACCATCTCTTTTTTTGCTATCATTTATACGCATACTAAAACCGTCATCCTTAGCATAACTATTGTAAAAGAGGAGTGCATCTTCCAAACTTTTAAATGTTTGTCCTACTCTTAGTATCAATGCAGGCCGAACTTGAGGAATGTATGATTGTAGTTGAGTGGTATTCTCATTCTCGACTGGTACTTCATTCTCATTTGGATTCATATATGTATACACATGCTTAATATACAAATGGTTAAGGGAAGAAGACAGAATGCAGTGCACAAATACAGAGTTTGATACAAATACAGAATTTTATAGCTCAATCGTATGTATCAGATAAAATAGAAATTCTTGTGCTAGGCATCAACTTGTGAGATAACGAAGTTTGAATTAGACAAATAAACATGGTCAACATTAAATGGAGAGAATCAACTCAATAGTATAACATGTACTCAGAATCTTCATCACTACTAAATGTGGTTTGATTAGGTAGCTTTAGCAACAAAGATTTTGGAAGATATCAAAATTTGACATTGTAAAATCACTCTTAAATGTAAAATCACATGAATGGGAGATATAGCTTCAGCAACAAATGAATTTAACTTTGAAAGAATTACTCACATGAGCGAATGTAAAATAAAAAAATGAATGTAAAATCACTCAATCAAAAATTGTATCAAACACCTTCAATTTAAACTAATTGTAGCATCTAAGGAAAGTTTGAGAATCAAATAAATACATTACTTTGTATCAGGACAATTAAATTGCTGGAGTATTGTTCTGCAGAAAAACAATCATGCAGATTCCTTTGTTCACGTTTCGCAGGTTTTGCAGAAGAATCCTTTGATCTTGATTTAGTTTTCTACCTTTGTTAAAATGGGGTGTTTTGGTTGGAGGCTTATGTTCACGTTTTCGAATTTTTTGTTTAAATTTCGATTAGTTGATCGGATCGAATGGCAATAAATGACACTTCAAATTCGGCTGTCATAAATAGATTTCGAACTATAAGCTTTATAAGGAATGCTACGTTTACTTAAAATATTTGTACTCAATTGAGTACAGATATCAAAACTACGTCGTTTTGAGATAAAATTTAACGAATCAATGTAAAACTATTTTGATAAAACTACATATCTTTTGCCCAAATGCTATGTATACAGCATTTCGGCCATACAGAATGTGCTGTATTGCTTCATTTTGACGGAGTGTTGGTGGGTCCAAATGTTGAAAACGACCGTGTTGGTGTTGACCAATATTAAAACCGAGAGTCATACAACATTATGTTTAAAAAAATGCAGTGTATGTATTTGGAGACCTAGTTTTTTCGAAGTTTTACAGTGTTCCGACGGGGGAAATTTCCAATAGTTTTTTGGGGTTCAACGATCTTATATCAAGCGACTTTTTTGACTCAATACTGGTAAAGGATTCTGAATTCATGATCCGGCATCTGAAAAATTATCCGGTAAGAAATGCTTTTGGGAGTTACGATCGAAATGAGCTCTATTATGTTCTCACTGCTGAAATAATTTACCAGGTCCGGGGCCTGAGGGGCTTGGCTGTGCAGAGTGGGAAGGCGACCCATTTGCAAAGTCTCGAGATTGAAGGGATTAAAGATATTGTAGCTGTTGCTTCTGGCAAAGGGGGCGTCGGCAAGTCAACTACGGCAGGTAATATGTGCAACATTTATTTTTTCTTTATAGTTTATTCAGGATGAAGAGTGGTTTTTGTTGCCGAAATATCTGTCTGAAGTGGGCTGTTGTGTTGAACTGTATTTTGCTTTGAAATTTGGTAAGGATTCCGGCACAGTAGCAAAATTTGCTTGTAAAATTAGTGTTCTTATGTGATTTTGTAGTCAATTTGGCCGTTTCATTGGCGAATAATTTCCGGCTTAAAGTTGGTCTCCTGGATGCCGATGTGTATGGACCGTCGGTTCCTATGATGATGAAGCTTCAGGGGAAGCCCGAAGTGAGTGCAGGTTGTGGGACTTTGCGCCTTGGAAGCATTTTCTGGCATTAATTTGTAACATGGTGTGCTTGTGATTCGTCTTTAACCAGATAAGAAAATGATCCCAATCGAGAGCTATGGAGTCAAGTGCATGTCTATGGGCTCTCTTGTTGCTGAAGGGGAGGCGATCGTCTGGAGAGGTCCCATGGCAAGTTCTAATTGTTTTCTATGTCTGGCCTGCTGTAACTGTTTCGTCTGCGCTTACTGATATCGTATTGTCAATCCGTTTAGTATTTGTATTGTACGAACAGATTCATCACCTACTGATGACTCAAAATTAATGATTCATTTGATGCGTCCTTTCTGTTGATTAAGGCAACGTTGTATTTCCAGAGGGATATACTACTGAGAGTCATTAGTATTACTTCAATTCTTATTTGTTTATTTTTCAGGTCATGAAAGTACTTGAACAGATGACAAGAGGAGTTGAGTGGGGAGATCTTGATATTCTTGTGGTGGACATGCCACCCGGAACCGGCGATGCTCAGATTTCCATCTCCCAGAGATTGCAGTTGTCAGGTACTTAGGATTTTTGCTTTCTATTCTGAGCAGTGTTTGAGAAAGCATTGGGCGGTCCTCGAGCAGTCAGCGCCCGCCTAGCGCCTAGGCGGCGTGGGTGCTCAGGCGACATTCGGGCAGCCCAATGCCTAGGCCGCGTAGGTGTCCGCCTTCTCGAACGGAGGTTTTGACGCTCGAAGTGGACGGAATAGGATAAAGTAATGTTCATGCTTCTGTGTGCATTCAATCATAATACGCAACTAGAAATTACAAGTTTAATCCTCTGGTTATATACTGTCTAATGTTTTCTGTTCACTTTCCCTGCTTGAAAAATTCTACTCAAAGTTCCATGATGGTCTAATAAGTGTTGGAATTTGCCATGTGGATATAATTGTTGTTCTTATACTTCTTTCATCATATATAATTCTTTACTTTTTGAGTGATATATATTGTAAAACTGTGTTAGACATGGTGCAGGAGCAGTAATTGTTTCAACTCCTCAAGATGTTGCATTAATGGATGCGCGAAGAGGTGTTAAAATGTTCTCGCAAGTTAATGTGCCGGTATATTAATATCTTGAACTAACATAATAGTTGTTTGAAACTTCCTTTGTGAATTATGCCTTTCTGGCTTCACCAAGAAAGATACATCCTTAGGTTCTTCCACATCTTTTTCTAATGTTTTTCGACGATTCCTTACAGATTTTAGGTATCTTGGAGAACATGAGCTACTTTAAATGTCCGAATTGTTCAGAGCCTCATTACATCTTTGGCAAGGATGGAGCCCGAAAAACTGCTGATGAAATGGGCATGAAGTTCCTTGGAGAGGTATTACCACCTTTTCAAATCTGATCATCTTGTATTCGAAACTTTCACTGTGTCTCATTCCTGATTACAATGCCCGCAAGAAGAATGCAAAATACTATTGAAATTTAGTCTGGCAATATGCCTCCTGGACAATACCAGTATCCTAACTCATAAAAACTTCAAGTGCCGAATGGTATGTGCCGAATAAATGAGTTATGTGACGAATTCTAATTATGACAGTCGGATCTAAGTGTGGGATCACAATCTCAACATTCATGATTAAAATTAGCTTATTTATTCGTTACATAACGTTTGACACTGTAAACTTACTCTGTAAATATATACCCTTAAAAACTCATTGGTTGTCTTTTCGTTGTATCTCCTCCTGTATCTATAGGATAATCACAGAAAGCTATGATAAGTTCAACTTCTGCGTTGGAACAATGGTTTACATCCAATCTATTGATGTGCTGCTGCCTTTGATCTTTCTAGGTACCCCTCGAGACTGGTATCAGAAGGGGTTCTGATGAAGGCATACCCATCATAGTATCCGATCCTGATTCTCTCGTCTCCAATGCCTACAGAGAAGCAGCTCAGAAAATCATCAGCACGCTTCATGAACTGTCGAAACATCCATCCCTACCTGTGATGGACATGTAAGACTCAAAGCATAAGGTTATCTAGGCCTAAGTGTTAATAATTATTTGTTTGTTTCCCTTGGATCAATTGTAATTAAATAGCACAATGAAATTATTGAAATCCTATTAGAATATTGGATTTTTGTCGCTTAAATACAGTATTCGAGAAAGCTTTAGGCGGATCCTGAGCGGTCAGAGGTCACACAACGGTCGGCCTAAGTGCCCGGCTACGCTCCCATATAAGCAGCCTTATCCGGGCAGAACCGTGGCCTTCGGCGTAGGGGCTCTAGGCTCCCGCATTCTCTCCCCCATTCTCTAATTGAGGTTAAATATAACCTTTTATGGAGATCAGTCTCATGGAAGATCAGCTACCAGAACACTGCAACGCTGAGATAGCAACAAGGCTGGCACAACTATGGAACCCCATACGTGCCTGGAAAAGTTAGTATTTTCGTCTGGCGTCTACATCTTGACAGGTTACCATCCCTTGCCAACCTGCAGCACCGTGGTATCATCGCACAAGTCACTGCTACATCCTGCATAAGATGTGCTGCTGCCCCGGAATCAGCAGCCCATATATTCATGGAGTGCACGAGCACAAAGGAGGTCTGGAAACTGTTCTCGTGTTGGCTCAATATCCCTGTAGAGGTGCACAAACCGGCGGGCGTGGATGTCAAACTGTGGAGGGGGTCACATGGTTGGCCGCGAATTGGCATATCTGGGGATCCAGAAATGATCTGCACTTTCATGGCAGGACGCCGGATGCAGGTATGATCCTTGCTCGAATTCAGGCTTCGTTATGGAAATGGCTAAAGGCTAAAGGCTAAAGCAGATACCAGGTTCGCATATGGAATAGGACAATGGATTTCACAGCCTATTGCTTGCCTTGCTGGAGAACTATGACTCTGTTTTGTTCTGTTACAACATGTATCGGTTTACAGATTCATATCTGTAGTCTAGGGGCGCTGTTATTTTGATAGGGCCGATTGGTTGCAAGCTTGGGAGCCCGTGTATCGTTACGTAGAAGTACATAGCGCAAAAACGATGTACATATTTACGTGTTTATAAAATTTTGCTTAAACAAAAAAAAAAACTTAGAATGAAAAATTGTACAATCATGCATAGATAACTCCATTTTTGTACATTTCAGAATTCGGGATGTAAGACAACCTGTCCGTCACATAGTGTCAGTGACTAGAAAATTTTCCCGGTCTCACCTCCAGCTCTCCTCGATATTCATACAGGTGAATGTCATTGACAATGTTGGATGCTGAGACAGTTTTGTGGCAGCTATAGCATTTGGTTTCATAACCAAATTGCCTTTGGTTCACACACTAACGATCGCAAATGCAGTTGGCGCTGCTACTGCTGGTAGAAATGTTGCAAGGCTGAAGCAAGTTGTGGAATTGGTTAAGGGATCAAATCTCAATTGGAATGACAAGTTTTGGGAGAATTTGCTTAAGCAACACTCTGAAACAGTGGAGACCATGATACTCTCGAAATGTGTTGTGAACGGAAATAGTCATCATCTGCAACGTGTCCCCTTGGAAAGAGTTGTCTCTGAACTCCTTCCCAAACTTGAATCTACACAAATGAAGCACGTTAGAACATGTTGATTAGGCATTCCGAATTTTTTGAGCTAATCAATATAGGATCAACTTTGAAAATGGTGAAGGTAGCAAGAAAAAGTTCGAAGATTCTCCATTTTTTGGGGTTGAGTAGGCGCTTTGACATTTATATATTTACTTAAGCCCAAATGTTCAGTTTGGTACAGGAATGTAGGACCAATTCGTATAAATTATTATTTTTTTGATAACGTAAGTAACCCTACTAAGGTAGTTAAATCCAACACGCAATAGGCTGTAAACCATGGTATGGAGATAAAATATACTTGTCAAGTCATATGTGACAGACTCTGACCTTTAAGCTTAATTGTCACTCTCAACTACTCCTCCAACATATAAATTACTTAAATCAGATGCAAATGTGTTTTCTTCTGTGCTTCCGTAAACTTAGTGATGCAATCAATACACTGGACCAAGAGAACATCAAGAAAGGACCCGATAATAAGTTTTTAGCATGGATATAGTAAATACTGTTCTCATATAACTTGGCATCAGCATCTTTTGATATCACTCCACCCTATCATAAAGAATATAGTGGGGGGTGCTTTCGCAACTCAAGGTATAATGTCGTATCTACTCTGGAGAAACGTGGTTGGATAGAAAGGTTATGCCTTGTACTTGATAAATAGATCTGTGGGTCTAGCATTGAATTATCTCCATTCTAGAAAGTGGCCGTTGATTCCTTGAATTCTTGACTATCTAGCCGTTATCGGCCATGGAGATCGACTCCGGAAATGGTTTTCCCACGCTTGAAGAAAGTTTGGCAACAAGGAAAGTTAAGAATAAGGGAGTCGAACCTCCCGGAACCGGCGCCCAGCCTCCGAAGCTCCCCTTTCTCCGGTGAATGCCCAGGGCCTCCCTGGGGACAAGCCTCTTCAAACTTCTGAGAACGTAGTCGCTACTCCGAGCGAAGCCATGTCTTTTAAGGGATCCTTGCTGAAAGGCTGCTCATCGAACAAAAAAGAGATTCTCCTTCAGCCTGGGGATGTCTCTATCTCTGAAGGGGAAATTGCCCCTGTGGTTGTCTTCTAAGCCAACGTCCATAAGCAGTTCGAAGAGCTGATGTCCTCTACTCTAATTGTTCGCCCCTTAGGAATGGATATCGGCTACAAGGGCCTTCTCAAGAGAATCACGTCCCTTTGGGCTCCAAAAGGGGAGGTCCAGCTAGTTGATATCGCCGACGGTTACTATCAGGTTACCTTGGGTAACAGAGATGACTATAACAGAGCTCTCGAGGGACCCCAGTCCTTTAATGGCAGAGTGCTAAGGGTGTTTCCGTGGCACAAAGAGTTTGACACTAAGGCGGATCACATCGAATCTGTTGCAGCTTGGATTCGCATCCCTGGTCTTCCCACGAATTACTATCATGAATCTATCCTACGGGCTGTTACCTCCCCAGTGGGGGGCTACATCAAGTTGGATACTCACACGCTGTCCGGCGCTCGTGGCCAGTTTGCTAGGATTGCCCTTCGGCTGGACCTTCGAAAAGCTCTGACCTTAAACGTCACAGTAGACGGGAGGACGTTCCCAATTCAATACGAGGATCTCGACCATGTCTGTTTTGGTTGCGGCAGATTCGGTCACCGCAAGGGAGGATGCACCTTCGGGCTAGCCGTGTCACAGCCCAAACAGAGCCCTATTCCACCCCCTCCGGCGCCAGGAGAGAAGGGCCTCACCGACCCCGGTTCTGTCAGCGGGTCATCGGACAATGGTAAATTGCCTATTCACCCCAAAGACCCAACTAACCATGCTTTCCCCTTTCCTGTGCAGGCTGCAGACAACTCAGGAGTGGATTATGGCAAACCAGGAACCTGGCTCGTAGTCGAGAAGCGAGGACAGAGATTCGACCCCCGTGGTAAAACTCCGCACCCGTCCGGTTCCCTTCCTGCAAAAGCTGCACCCGCCTCTACTTTCGCAACTCAATCGCGGTTTGGCCCATTGGCGGAGCGTAATGAGCCCCAAAGCCCGGCTAAGGACGCTTTCGCAGGCTTCTCTTATGGACCATCTTCCAGTAAGCCCAATCCCAAAAGGAAGAAACGCTCCCAGCTTCCACCCCAGGTAACCACAGTAGGGTCTCTCGCTGATACACCTCGGCCCGATACATCGGTTGGGGCCAAGAAGGACTTACCAGCCCAGCCCGCCATCCAGAAGGACTTACCAGCCCAGCCTGCCAAAGACCCGCCAGCCCAGGATGCCCCACCAGCCCAATCCGAGAATCTGTTGTCCAATAATACTATCTCTGGTGTAGCAGAAGGCCACAGGGCTGTCATCTTGCCCCACCCCGCAGCGGTGCTTGCTCAGGGCTCCCCCCTGCCCGATGTCCAAATGGAGGAAACACCCGACGAACAGGGCTTCCATTTGAAACCTAGGAACGCCGTCAGATTACGTCGGCTAATGGACAGATCAACTACTCCAGCGGATGACCGGGGGAAGACCCAGAGGGCACAGACGACTCCGGGGAAGTTCTGGAGGATATGGATTTAGGGCTTCCTCTCCAAGAGGATCTCCGATCCGAGGACGATCAGGAAGTGCTCCCCCTTGCTTTATAGCAATCAGGGTACCTTTTAACCTTAATTATTTTTATGCAGAATACACCCTCTAAGACAAATTTACTTTCCTGGAATTGTCAGGGAATTAAGAGTATGAGAACTCAGGCGGCTCTCCGATCATTAATCCTTGAGAATCAGATCAAGGTGCCAATACTCGTCGAGCCCCGCACTAGCTTGGAGAATGCCTCTAGAATTATCGAAAATCTCGGTCTCGGACTCACCCGTTCATTCCGTGTAGAAGCAGTGGGCTTCTCAGGGGGTATCTGGGTGGTGTGGCATGAATCCCTAAGGGTGGAAGTACTAAACTACGGCTGGCAGTTCATCCTCTTCAGGGTTCACCTTCCAAACACTGTCTCGTTTCATGTCACGGCGGTGTACGGATCGCCGGATGTACGACTAAGGCGGAGTCTATGGGGCCGTCTTTCTCTGCAAGCAAACTCCATCACTGGACCATGGCTCTGCATTGGCGACTTCAACTCTTTCCTGAGCTATTCCGACAAAATTGGCGGACGACAGGCAACGGGGGATCGACGATTCAACAGTTGGTGCGAGTCAGCTAGCATGCAAGAGATTGCTTTCACGGGGTCTAAGTACACTTGGAATCGCGGCCGGATTTTTGAACGACTGGATTGGGCCCTCTCAAACCCGGAGTTCCTAAATCTATTTCACCGAGTTGGAAGTGCGCATCTTCCGCGAATTGCCTTTGATCACAGTCCTATCTTGGTTAATCTCGTTTGGAAGGATCAGAGGATTACCTTGCCCAGTTTCCGCTACGTTCTGGCATGGAAAACTGACGCTAGGTGGGATTCCTGGTTACGGGATCACTGGGAATCAGACATCCCACTTACAGCGGCTCAAGACAAATTGGTGGATTGTATCCATCGATGGAAGTTCGACTTCTTCGGCGACATCTTCAAAAGGCAACGACGGGCCTCCGCTCGCCTAAAGGGACTACAGGTTTCCTTGACTTCTCGGCCATCTAGGTACCTTGAATCATTGGAAATGAGCCTCCGAAAGGAAATTGAGGATACTCTTCTACAGGAGGAGGTATTACGCTCATCGCGTGCTAGAACGGCCTGGTTGACGTCTGGAGATCGGAACACTGCTTTGTTCCATAAAAAATTCAAATCCAAGTGTAAATCGGGAGGCTCTCGGATAGTCAGAGTTAACGACAACAACTGGACCACGGATACAATTGAGATTTTGAGCGTTCTCACAACTTATTATTCGAGCATATTCACGGAAGAGGACACATCGCGGCCGGTCTATCCGATTAGGGGACAATTTCCCCACTTATCGGCCGAGGACTCCCACTTTCTCTTGCGTCAGCTTGATCCGGCTGAAGTAAAAGCAGCCATATTTGGGATGGATCCGGGCAAAGTGCACGGCCCTGATGGTTTCGTAGTGAAATTTTATACAGATAACTGGGACATAGTGGGCTCTTCAGTGATCAAGATGGTGGAGCAGTTGTTCGGCTCTGGCCGTATGGTAGAAGAATTGAACCAAGGTCTCATTACCTTGGTCCCTAAGGTGGATGATCCTTCACGGGTGGAGCATTATCGACCCATCAGCTTGATAAACATCAGCGCAAAAATTGTTTCCAAGGTCGCAGCTAACAGATTGAGGACAGTTATGCCCTCTCTTATCTCTCAGAACCAATCGAGCTTCATTAGAGGGAGGCATATTGTGGGGAATATAATCGTCGTTCAGGAGGACATCCATTCAATGAGGAAATGCAAAAGTACCAAGGGATGGATGACGGTTAAGATTGATTTGGCTAAAGCGTTCGATCGGGTCAGTTGGGCATTCATTAAAGACTCCTTATCTGATGCTGGTATCCCCCTATCTCTCTACCGTCATGCTAAGCCTTCTGGAAACCAGTTCGCTGAGAGTCCTTTGGGACGGCATTAAGGGTGATAATTTCAAACCGAGCCGGGGAGTTTGGCAAGGCGACCCTTGCTCCCCCTTTATTTTCATCTTATGTATGGAGCGTCTAACGCAAGCTATCGGAGCCGAAGTGGAGGAATACCGTTGGAAGCCCCTTACATTCGGACGACGGAAGCTCCCTCTCTCTCACTTGCTATTTGCAGATGACTTGGTCCTTTTCGGGGAGGCCTCGGAGGAGCAAGCTGCAACTATGCTGAGGATACTTGACGTTTTTTCGTCATCATCCGGACAGACGGTCAATTCATCCAAATCGGTGATGTTCTTCTCTCCCGGAGTTCCCCTCGCCAGGCGAGAGAGCATATCGGCAGTGTTACGGATCAGGACAGTTGCGGATCTAGGGAAATATCTTGGAGTGCCTATTATTCACAAAAGAGTCTCGTCTAACTCCTATGACTCCCTACTGATAAAAATGAAAGATCGCTCAGCTCGTTGGAACCCCAATAGAATTTCGTTGGCGGGTCGGCTAACTCTCTACAAGTCGATCCTAAGTGCTCTTCCATCCTATTTGATGCATTCTGTTGCCTTACCAAAAGGGTTTTGTACTCAACTTGACAAGGTAATAAGAGACTTCCTATGGGGCAGCAACATCGAAAGAAAGCGCCAGTCCCCTCTAGGCTGGCACGAGATATGTCAACCAAAAGATCGGGGCGGCTTGGGTCTCCGAAAGCAAGGCGATGCGAATACAGTCCTATTAATAAAGCTGGTCTGGGAGCTCATATCGGATAACAGCAAGCTTTGGAAGAAGGTCTTTTTCTCGAAATATTCTCTAACGCATGAGCAGATTTGGCAGCCCTGCAGGCAACGTCCAGGCTCGCATCTATGGGGCCACATCCAGCGACTACTTTTGGTGGCGTAGGGAAGTATCCATTGGGTTCTTCAAGATGGCCGTCAAATCCTTTTCTGGACGGACCCATGGACTCATTCTAATCTGCCTCTTCTTAGCTTTTCTCCGCTTCCTCAGGACTCTTTAAACTTGCAGGCTAATGTCTGTGATTTTCTTTCCCCTTCAGGTGATTGGGATTGGTCGGTGCTTAGCATGATACTACCTCACAACATCCTGGAGGAGTTGCACTCCATTTCTCCGTCCAACCCCCTGGCGGGTCAGGATTTGGTCGGATGGAAGTGGTCCAATAAGGGTCAGTTCACATCGAAGTCGGCCTATATAGCCCTTTTCTCCGATGGATGGAATGAAGCAAGTGAAGATTGGAGTCTGATCTGGAAGGCCCCAGTGGCAGAACGGACATGGATGTTCTTGTGGAAATTGGCACGAGGCATCCTGTGGATGAAGTCTGAACTTTTTTGCCGCCGAATCGCGACCTCGCCTGCTTGTCATCTCTGCACTCTGGAGGAGATGGCCCTCCACGCCCTGCGGGACTGCCCTCGTAGCAAGCTGCTGTGGAACTCCCTTGATGTGATCCTGCCTCGAGACTTTTGGAGCATTCCTACAGTTGGCGACTGGATTAAAGCCAATTTGTTGTTCGCCAAATCTCAGGCCTCTATAGGTGATAAAATCCTCTTCTCGATTACCTGTGACAAGCTATGGCAGGTAAGAAATAAGGAGATTCATCTGAGCTTCGTTACTGACATTCGTGCCTTATGTGCAGAAATCGGCGCAGCCATCCAACTGTACTCTCCTGCTCCGACAAGTGTTCGCGGTATCTCCAACAAGAGTAGGGCGCTTGAGACGAATAACCAGATCCCGGGCTGCACACCAGGGGTTACGCCTATACTCCCAGCTCACCATCTGCCGAGTGGATTTACTCCGGACTCGATCTGGCTATCAGACCGTCGTGACGTCGATGGCCCAACCGCTGAAGCTGACATCCATTGCGACGGGGCTGTAGTACGTCAATCTGGCCGAGCCTCGGCAGGGGTGGGGGG
>JAOYMZ010056417.1:0-13424 GCA_025802335.1 Pinguicula primuliflora
TCCAGCAGTCCATCCAGAACCTTGTTGTCTCCCCATTCCTGACTAGCCAGCGAACACAATCTCGGACAGTTTCTAAAACTTTCTTTATCTTGCCCCAGAAATGCGATCCTCTTGCACCCGGGGTGTTTCTCACCAGCTCCTTTCTGCTAAGGTTATACTTTGCACACAATTTGTCCTTCCAAAGTTTAGGTGGACCAGCCAGGAGCTCCCACGCCAATTTTATTATCAACGTGGCATTCATGTCTTCTGTTTTGCGTAGGCCTAAACCACCAACTTCTTTGGGGCTGCAACAAACATCCCAGTTAAGGAGAGAGTGTTTTTTCTCCTCTGGGCTGCCTCCCCATAAGAAATTCCTCACAGTTTATCTATCCTTCTACAAGTAGCCTTAGGGAGACATTGTGTTTGCATTCTGGACACTAGGAGTGCATTTAATACTGATTTACAGAGCGTGAGTCTTCCAGCCTGTGATACAGTTCTCGAATTCCATCCGAAAAAGCCTTTTCCTCACTTGCAATTCTATGCCATTATGTGTTGAGCTGGTTATCCGTCCATTCGTCACTGATACCCCTAAATATTTTCCAAGGTGCTCAAAAGGTTCGATTTCTAGAGTGGCACTGATCTGGGCGGCTTCTGCTAAATCAACATTTCTGGAGAAGAAAAGTTCAGACTTACTGTGACTGATTCTTTGCCCTGAGAAATCCCCAAAAATTGTGAGACATTCTTGGATGACTCGGCTTGTTCAACAAAATGCTTCAGCAAACAACATTAGGTCATCGGCAAACATTAGGTGCGAGAGAAAGACTTTATTCTTGCCAAAACAGAGCGGCTTCCATTTTTTGCAATCCATTTGTTTCAGGATTAGCTGCGATAGCCTTTCCATGCATAAGATAAAGATATACGGAGATATTGGATCTCCCTGCCTGACCCCAGAAACTGGTGCAAAGGATGGCCCCCGTTTACCATGCCATACCACTTGTAGTGTGCTGGTGTGTAGCGAAGACATGATAAGCTTAACTAAGATATCTAGCATGTCTGCTTCTACAAGAGTGTCTTCAATAAATGGCCAACTCAACTTATCAAAAGCTTTGGCGATATCTATTTTGAGAGCCATGTACTTCTTTTTTCCGCTACAAGTCTGCAGAGTATGGATTGCCTCCTGCACTGCTAGAATGCTATCTGTAATCTGCCTGCCCTTAACAAATCCAGTTTGCGTTGGGTGGATCAGAGAAGGAAGCAGCTGTTTAATTCTGTTTGCAATGATCTTTGTAATCAACTTGGTACTTATATTCAACAAGTAGATCGGCCTTAACTGATCAAAACTCTGTGGTGGGGTAACCTTCGGGACTAGAATAATCAACCCACAGTTCAACCGCGGATCAATCTTGCCATTTTTGAATGTTTTTCGAGCATAATCTGTCACTATAGATGCCACTGTCTGCCAGTTATGCTGGTAAAAGCCTGCCGGGAATCCATCCGGTCCCGGAGCTTTGTCCGGATGCATATCAAACATAGCAACTTTTACTTCAGTATCTGAAAGCTCTGATTCCAAAAGAATTCTCTGACTTGTGGTTAATGAAGTGAAAGCTCCCCTAATGGGAAATTGTGTCATGTCCTTTGTCTGCTGATTGTCTGAATTAGAGAACTGTCTTCAGAAGAATTCAGTGACCTCAAGTACAAGCCTTGACTGATCCGAGCACCATATCCCAGATTCCAACCTCATAATTGATGTTTCTGAGCGCCTCCTTGATGGCTTATACTTTTCATGGAAAAACTTTGTGTTGCGGTCTCCTTGTTTTATCCACCCCGCCCTACTGTTTTGTCTGTTAAGCATCTCCTCTTGAACGTTCACTGCTTCCAATTCTAGACTCAGTTCCACCTCCAAATCCAGTAGATAGTTCGAGGATTTCCTCTCCAATGCTTTCTGCACACCAGCTAATCTCCCCATTGCCCTCCTCTTTCTTTTATAAATGTCTCCAAAGATTTCTATCTTCCAGAAATTCAGGTTTTCCGTAATATTATCCAATGCTGTCGGCAACTCCATCTCAGTATTCCACATGATCTCCAGCCAAGTCCTCCACAAGTCGTGCGTTTCCCAGGCCCTTAAGTATCGAAAATTCTGAATTTCAGAGTTTTGTGGATACTTTGTTCCTATCTCAGTGAGTACAGGTGAATGATCTGAGCTAATCCGGGGCAGATGATGCACATGTATTTCACCCGCTAAAGCTCTGAAATCAGCATTTGCTAGCACCCAATCTATGCGTTCCTGACATAATCCACGAGCCCAAGTGTATCTTTGCCCTGTAAATCCAAGGGGCTCCATATCTGTCTGAGAACACCATCTATTGAATAACTTGCATCCGATTGCTGTTCTGGGACTACATTTATCAGACTTTGTCAGAAAAGCATTAAAATCTCCCATAGCAACCCATGGTCGACCAGTGGAGGAGGGTAAGTTTGCAAGCTGGCCCCAAAGTGTGTTTCTAACCTGCAAGGCTGGGCTTCAATAGATTGCAGTCAAAGAGAACACAGGTAAAATATTTGAGATTACTGATACATGTATGAATTGCCAATCAAAACGTAATACCTTTACTTGTATGTGTTGCTGCCATAACAGCCAAATACCACCAGAGAAACCCTGGGCTTCAATCCTGAAAGACAGTGCAAATCCAAATCTTATTTTCTTTATTATTGAGTCTACATTATCCTTACTAGTCCTAGGTTATAAGAGGATTAGTATATTAGACCTATGCAATCTTATCAAGCTCTTTAGTGTTGCTACGGTGCGAACATTCTTAATACCTTGAACATTCCACGCTAATATCTTTATTTGTCGATTAGCCATATAGATAGATGGAGGGAAAAAAACGTACCTTTACTGACCCTTATCCGGCGAGTCCTCCTCTCCTTCCATAGAATCCCACGTCTCCAGATCCATTCTAGCCCCTTCATCATCTGAAGAATGGCTAGTACGAGACCGGATGTCTGCTTTCTGATTAAAAGTGGTTTGAACTTTTGTTCCCACCCTGATACCCTTGATCTTGTTGCTAGCTTCTTGTTGCTTATTTATGGGGCAAACTTCACTGTCAGAGTTGTGTTGTGAATTCAATGGGTGCTTAAGTTGCACTGCTACATGACTCTGACTGGTGGTGTGAGAGATATAGGTATCCGGTAGGGTAACAGAGGCTTCAACAGATGGAATCGAGGAGGGATTGGCTATCAGTGCAGCTGTCCGGGGTCTTTTAGAACTGCTGGCCACATTTTCTACAATTTCCAGAATGGGTGGCATAACTGAACTCTTCTTCTTGGTCCAATTATTGTGCTTGGCAACTGCCCGATGACCAGATTTTGAAGAATCTCTTATAACCTTGTCCTTCAGCCCAGTCGACTGCCCCACTGTAGTAGCTAATGGCTCTTGAATACGGAGGCCCTGCATGTTAACCAAATTTCCAGGAGTTAGATTAGTAATAGAGTTTAAAGCCTCAAATCTTGAAGATGAAAACTTAAAATGATGAGGATCCGTATATGCTGCTGAGAATTTTGCAATCCCTTTTCCTTTATTCAATGCAGCATTAGTGCTGCTTCTTCTTCTTCCTCGCTTTTGAGCTATCATCCAGTCTGCAAATTGTTGGCCATGCTCAGTTCCTATCTCTTGTTCAAGATTAGTTGTCTTTGATATTTTTGCATCAACTGATTCGCCTGGCTCACCAGCAGAGGGTCGTTGATCTTCCAATCTATCAACTTGCATACTCGACTCCACTACTTGCACTCCCTCCGATATATTGTTTGCGTTACTTCCTGGTTTTGTTGCAGATTCCTCCCTGGTCGGGCATTCTCCTATGAGATGACCAAAATGTCCACATTTGAAACAAATACGATGCAAATCCTCATACTGCACTGGAAAGCAACGTCCATCTACCATCAGATGTTGGATCAGCGATTTCTTAAAGTCAATTTTCACAGCAACTCGTGCGAATTGGGCCCTCTGTCCCTGAACGGTGTGTATATCAGCCTTAAGAAAAGCACCCACTGGTTTTGTTATCTTTTCTATGATTCCTGCACGAAAATATTCTGGAGGAAGTCCTGGTACCCGGATCCAAGCAACTACAGATTCAATATGAGCCTCTTTCGTGTTGAAATTTCTTTGCCAAAGATGAACATTGATATAATGCCCCATAAGAGACCAGGGTCCATTCAGGAGAACCCGGTGATAATCCTCTCGTGTGGCTAATTTAATGCACCAGAATCCATCCGGCATATCAATGAGTTGAAACGCACCTGTTAATTTCCAGAGTATCGCCAGCCTCTATGAGAGGATATTGTAGCTAAATTGTCTCCCAAGGGGACGAATGATGATGGTATTCTCCATACTCTGCTCCATCAGCTGATGTATACGATCGGAGAATTCCACCGACGGGATTCCATTAATAACCCCATACTTTGCGTCATCCTCAAAGATCTCGAAATCTGGTTTCAGTTCCTGAGAGTCTTTGCTAGTCAAGCAGTCTTTGAAAGTAGGTTTGCCATTCCACGAATTACGCGGTACCTCTTGGTCCTGATTCATCTCCTTACCGGTATTACTTCCCACATCCAGTGCTCGGGACTCACTAGGTACCGATTCCGAAGAAGAATCGTTGGTCGGAGAAACCTGTTGTTGAGAGTGAAGTATCATGGATTTTGACATCTGGATCCCCTGATTTTCCTGGGTTTCCATAGGCGAAACATCCACAGAGGCTGCGGAATGTGCTTTATTTTGTGGATCCGGTGGTTTAGGTTGAGATTGCAGGGTGAAATCCATGGCAGACATATTTTGGATTAGCTATATTTTGTGAAATGTAAACTGCTGAACGTAGACTTATGAAATTATGTCATGTTTTTTTGTGTGGAAATTTTATAAGTGAAAAGAGTTTTTATGAACAAATTTACGAAGTAGCAGCCCATGAATTTATTTGGGCTGCTTACTCACTAATCCAAGGGCGGATCTAAGAATAATATTTATTTCGGATTGGACTTTAAAAATATCAAAATCAATCCGGGATGATCTTAAAAATTATTGTGCTCGCTAAAATTGGCCCCGGGAAACCACCCGGGCCCGCCCTTGCACTAATCTGCCATAGTGAGGAAGATTCAGTCCAGGCGAACAGAAGCTACCTATGCATAGTATGGGGCAAACTAGCTCCTAGAAGAGTTCAAAGCTTCGCTTGGAGATTGCTGCAAGGACGGGTAGCGACGATGGACAACATAAGGCACAGAGGTGTCATACTGGAGGATACTGTCGCATGCTGTGTTTGGTGTAGTTTAGAAGAGGAAAGTATTTCACATCTGTTTTGTACTTGCCAACACACAATTGAAGTATGGGGCCAAATCTGTAACTGGCTGGAGATCCAGGTCACTCAACAGTCTGAAATTATCACTCACCCGTAGGAATTTATGTTATGTCGCTAAGTTAAACGTTGGAAAGAAATAGCCAGAGCAATATGGCAAACAACGACATTGTACCTATGGAAGGAGAGAAATAATGTCCGTTTCGATGGCGAAGGGATTAATAATGTGTTTGAGAAAGTGAAGATAATAGCAATGTTTGAGAAAGCACTAGGCGGTCCCTGAGCGGTCAAGAGCCGCCTAGCGCCTAGGCGGCCTAAGCGTCTGCTTAGGCGTCCCTAATCGGGTGATTAGGAGGGAATCAAGCTAGGCAGGGGGCAGGGGGCGACCGCCCAGTGCCTAGGTAGGCTAGGCGATCTACTTCTCGAACAGAGGATAGTAGTGTGGCATTGGATTGAAGCTTGCACCTTCTTACCTGCTATATACTCCATAAACACTTGGATGCACACTCCCTCCATGATATTTATTCCCTGATGAATTGGCAAGACTCATTTAAGTAGAGACTAGTAGTTTAGTTGGTGGAAGAACTCATATGTACATAGCATTGTAAATATCTTTTTCGTATGTAATACAATACCAATTATCCAAAAAATGAATTTATTTGGGCTTCCATTCTCAATTTGCCTATGGCTTGTAGGCAGGGAATTGGATTTCCCATCTAGATTTAGATGGGTATAGCATATAGAATTCGCTTGATCGCCACCGTAGCTCAGAACCAAAGGCAAAGGATTTGTTGTATTTCAAGCAACATTTGGTGTTCATCATTCCCTTTTCCGGTGAATTGGACCAAGTTCCTATTTTTCCACACCTCTCATATGGTTAGTGGCGGAAGGTTATAGGGCCTGGGGGTGCAGGCACACTCCCTATAATTTTTTTATACTTGGACTTGCACCCCGTTGCACTCCCTAATTAGACCTCAGGATACCCTTAGGATACGCGACCTATGTAAAGCGCACCCCCATTGTTAGAGCCCAGAATCCACCACTGCATATGGTGGCCGTCCAAATACAGTACCAGGTTTCCGGAGAGATTCCATGCAGTCTCCTATCCATATATTGATCAAGTGTTGGCCCTTCGTCCAGGAGTGGTGGTAGTTATAGCCATTGAAATAGTTTTTTCTAATTATGTCATGTTATTTGAATGTGTCTGTAGGCTTGTAAATACTTTGGTTCTGGTATTGCACTGCATGCATTACTGCCCTAACGGACCCTCCAAAATTCGTTAGGGAAATAGGGGTTGTTACAATAGGACTCTACAATGATGCTTTAGAATACCGAACGTATGCTCAATTACATTGTGTGCTGATGCATGCAAAGTATACACGGTCAAATTATAATATCAAGCTGGAGAGCTAGGGTCATGATCCACAAGGAGAAAGGTCAATACATGTTTAAAGCAAAACAGCTTTCATGAGACAACAGTAAGTTCAGGAGCATATCTTGCAGAAGAATAATCAGAATGGGATGAAATCAATTTCATTAGAAACTAAGGAAATAAGGTTTAAAATCTATAGACAGCTAAAGCTAAATCGCAATAGATAAGGAGATAAATCAACTGGTAGTGAACTGATTCAAAGCTGCAGTATATCACCTAAACTCTCATGCTTCATTCTTAGCTTCAGTCTTATCTATCATGCATTTCTTATCCATCCTACCACCAAATTCAAGTATAATTTGGCCTCTTCCGAGGTATACCAGTTAGTCTGCCATTCACAGGGGGCATTTTGGCTTCACAGCCTCACCTCCATACATGAAAGGGAAGAAAAGATCAATTGAACCTTGTTTGAATATAGCACCTAAAGCTAGGGGTGGTGCCCCCAAGGGCGAAGGTGTGTGAGTGTTTGGTGTCCTATTTATGCAAGTGCTTCCGCTGCTAATGCACAAACCACGCATGTAGTTCATAATATTTGATCAGAATATCAGAACTTATCTATCACAACAAAGACATAATAAAGGATGAGATAACTTGATATTTAGACTGAAGAACCGAATTAAAACATGGAGTTTAGGCTCAGCTGAGCCTTGAATGTAAATAAACTTAGATCATGCTATATGCATGAGCTAATACAATCGATAAACAACAAGAAAAGCAGCCCATGGCAGCTACAGAAGTTGCTGGTGCAGATTGCTTCCCCTGCCTCCTCTGGTTTCCTCCGATGAAGATTCTTGATCTCGTATCGCCTCCTTGAGATAAAATTCGACTCCCAGCTTAAAAGTGAAGCTTATCCCATATGCAAGCCCTGGAAAGGTGAGTTTACACCCAGATCCCTCAGATATGTGCTGACCAACAGAATTGTTGAGGGGTTGCAGTGTCTTTCTTAATCACAGGTGCGCTGATTGTTGATATTGCGTCTAGAAAGTTCTCTTCGAGGGCTCAAATGACAATACAGCCTGAATGTAACTTAAAGGGGAACTGCTGAGGTATATTTTGGCAAAATCTCAAATTTATCCCTGCAGCCGTTTAGGAGTTGTACACCAATATGTGCACAGATGTGTAACTGACTGCACTTCAGCAGATAGAATCAGCATTTTCCGTTATATCTTCTCGTGGCGGTTGATTCTGGCTGTAACTCTTTCATGACATTTGTAGCTCACTTCTTGACCTAGCTCGTGGTAAAATCTCAGATTTATCCTCCTAGCCAAGTGAGAGATATGCACCGAGCAAGGTCACTACAGTAAATCCTTCTTCTTTGCCAAAAGTGGCAAAGTCACCGATCCGGTTTTCACACTTTGGACAACAACTCTTCAAGTTTGCACAGTTTCTGATATTTGGCACTCCAGCTTGAATCTTGCTGAGATTTGGCTTCAGAATGAAGCTGCATCTTGATCTCTCATGACTCAGCCAAGTCTGGGGTAGTTTGGACCTTTTGAAATGTGCAATTGCATTATGACTTATATGCACAATTACTGCAACTCGGCCTTGTGAGAACATATACTCCAGAACATGTCTTCATAAGTTCCTGCTGATTTGTTGTTCTGGTTCTGCACAGTTTGTGTTGAAAATGCAGGAAATCTATCATAAAACCTGTGATTCACACCAGGTTACTGAAAATAGGCTCTTATCCTGCATTTATACAATTAAGCACGAAATGAGGTGCAAAATAGGTGTTTAGGTAAACAAATCAATGAATAACACAAGTGAAATGAGCTTGAAAATGGATATAAAATAGGCTCATCATGTGTCTTAGAGTGCACCAAATTGAAGTGCTTGGTTACATTTTGTGGAGCTCGGTTTTCGATGACCCATTCTCTCAATGGTAGTGTACAGCGATATGGAAATAGAAAACTTTCACGTTTTATATATCAATCATCTCCAAGATAGTATTAACAAACAATGTAATAAAACTTAACTGAGTAATGTACCTTGTGGGACACACAGTCCATTCGGGCATTGTATGCATTTTTCAGAACCCGTGAGTCTGTAGCAGAATTCTCTCATCCTGCGAGGACGTAGACAAACCTACCTAGCACATTGACAACAATCTCTCTTTTCTTAGTCCTAAATCGAGGTAGTATTTTATTTGCAGTATGAATGGATATGTAAGTCTCGTCTAGCACCCCGAGCACCCATGCAAGATTGAAACATAAACTTCAGTAAACTCAAGATGTATACCTAAACAAACAGTTGATTGTTACTTACCGAAAACATTCATTCTGGTACGAGGATGAGTTTCACTAATAGTTTTAGATTCACAATATGACTTAAAACCTCGTGAAAACTTTATGTATTGTACGGCTTGACCACGCGAAATTATACCTAACAGTTCTAAATTTTTGATCATGACCTATAATTTAAAGAAAGATAACCAACTTTTTCCTCTATACTAACATATTTATCATCACTAATCATTTGACCATTACTAGAATTACTTTAGATAGCTATCTACAGTGCAATGTGTAACGAAGTTTGGATCTTTTTGACTGATTGATGACTCTTTGCCCTTCATACATGCGAATCTGTGCATGTTGGTTGTCATACAAATGTAGGATACAATGTTGGTGGTAAATTTAGGTTGTATTTAACGTCACCTTATAAGTTATCTTATCAGTCAATTCTGACTTATAAGTCAATTTAACAAATTATGTCTGTTACGTGAACGTACACATTCTGCCTTATAAGCTGATTGATTTGAAAAGATATTTTTTTAACCTGATTAAAAAATAAGGTGATTTATAAGTCTTTCATTCAATTTCACCCTTGACTTTATACACCTATGTGTCTCTATCATGAGTATATTATTTTCATTGTTCTAAACTTTATTGTTAATATTTAAAATAATAACTATTTATTTAAGCAGTAAATTAGAATTATTAAAACTAAGAGCAATGCTATATGTACCCTCTTATTTGACACACTTAATAAACGCACACATGTGGCAACAATCACAACCACAGATCAAAAAATGATTACAAGATAAGCAATAAAAAGTGTAGTTGTGATTTTTGCCACATCATGGGGTTTAGTAATAGAGTCAAATTAGAGGGTACATTTAGCATTTTCCTAAAACTAAAAAATGTTTTTTTATTTAATAATAATTATGATATAAAATATTATTAAAAAATACAATAGTAATATAAAATAATGTTATTTATGTCATTTTAAGAAAATCAATTAATTATCAGGTCACCTGATCAGTCACCTTATCAGTCCACAGTTACCTTGTCGGCCAATTTGCTAAACATAACCATAATGTGCTATAGAGTAGGGATGGCAAGGCAATAAAGACCCACCACGGGGCAAGTCCGCCCTGTCGCGTTGGCAGGGCGGGGGCGGGTCTGGATTTTGGGGTCCAGGCCCGCCCTGGACCCGTACATACTAAATATATATATTATTAATTTATTTGAGACACTATATTTAATAACAAAAATTCTAAATGTACTTACACCTTTTGTACTCAATTGAGTACATAAGTCAAAATGACGTCGTTTTGACTTATTTGGAGTTAAAACGACGTCATTTTATATTTGTACACTTAAGTTAAAAATACTAAATGCTTTATTATATTAGATGATCAATATGTCAAAATTTATCTACAACCGTGTGGAACAATGAAGATATACTCACCCGAGATTCTCCTACTCTATTGAACAATAGAGATATGACCTCATGGAAATTGTGATCCGGTTTCATCTCATGAAGAAGGCAACCAAGTTCCAATTCTTCTCCATTACTAAAAGGGAAAATTAGTACAGTAGGGATGGCAAAATGTAAATCGAAAATCTATTGGTTTGTTTCTCTGGATCTTATCCAAAGCTCCGGTCTTTGTCGTCTCTATATATTCATTTCACGCACACATCCACATACCAGAGGTAAGCCATAAGTGAAAGAGCAAACGCCTTCGGAAAAAAAAATGAGTTGTGGCCAATTCACATCTTGTTTTGCTGTCTTCCTTTTTTGTTCCATTTTCTCTGTGCAATTTGTATGAATCGTCCGCAAATTGTAACTGCAACGTTGGCATTTATGAGCTGAATAAGGGAGATATGTCTGTGAAGATCACGAATTACGGTGCAATGCTTCTCTCTGTTATCGTACCGGTCAAAAACGACAAACTCGAAAATTCCCAACTCTGGATGCGCATAAGGTCGGTCAGTCGGATGAATTTTTTATTTTTTATTTTTGATTTGATTTGCAGCATAGGAGATGAGAATTAATGCAGTTTTGCCGAAACCCCAGGAAAGAACAAATAGTCTTGTCCCCCACCGGAATTTAGAGGCAACATTTTGAAGTTTATATACATCATAGAACATTTGATAAGGATTATGGAAAAAGTGGGCTTCCGTCTGGCAACTTTTTAAAGCCTGTGGAGTGGGGTGGCTTGTCCGGGGCGGGTCCAACTTTTCACACTAGGGGTGGACAAACGATTCGATACTGGAACCGTTAATCCCGATAACCGTTTTACCGAAATTTCGGTAATACGGTACAGTTCCAGATTATTCATTCTCGTCGGTTCTCGGTCCGGTTCCGGGAATCCCACTCCCTTATCGGTATATACCCGATATTATTTTAATTAAATAAATAATAAATACAATTATACAAATATTAAATTATATAATACATTTATATACTTACACATATAATATAACATATGCCCCAACCCCAATAAACGCAAAGGCAGAAGGGTCAAGGGTTTTGAAATTCTCGGTTTCTCGGCATCGGCTCTCTCCCACTCAGAGTTCAGATTCAGACGGCAGACAGTCTCGGCATCGGCTCTCTCCCACTCCCAAACCGTTCTCTTTTCTCAACACTCAACCGCGTTTCGTACCTTTCGGCTCTAGAACTCGTCCTGTCCCGTGAAGGTGAAGAAGCTTTTGTTGAAGAATTGAAGCCCTAATTAAAAATATGGAACGGGTTCCATATAATCTCTCAGATTTGGGCACAATAGAAGAAGAAGATGACGAACTAGAAGAATACGATGTAGGAGGAGAGGAGGAAGACAACCCCGATCTTGGTGTAGCTCAAACATCGGCAGACGCAGAACAAGAAACAGCACCTGGTGGTGGTGCTGCTGCCACTGTCACTGGTAAGCGTAAACGAAAAAAACTGAGGTCCCGTGCGTGGCAACATTTCAAAATAATTCTCGGGCCTAATGGAGATTCGACGGGGACGACAACATGTATTCACTGTGGTAATGTGCTCTCCTGCAACAGTAAAGGTAATGAGACTTCAGGTATGCTAAAGCATATTGATATGTCTTGTGCTAAGATTCGTCGTGGTCCAACTGTTATAGATAAGTTGCAAAAGAAAATTGTATATAATGGCTTGAAGGGAAAAAAAATCATGTTAGACACTTTGGATGTCAAACGTATTCGTCGACTGATTGTTGGTTTTATTATTGAGGAAGAACAACCATTTCTAATAGTTGAAAAACCTGGTTTTGTTAAGATGATTAATGGCTTAGAGCCGAGGTTCGAAATGGTTGGTAGGAGAACAATTCAGCGAGATTGTATGGGAATTTATGTGTCTGAGAGGAGTATTTTGAAGGAACGTATTTTGGCATTAAATCCAAGGATTTGTCTAACGACTGATGCGTGGACTTCATTGCAAAATGCCTCTTACATGTGCGTTACCGCACATTACATTGATACTGAGTGGATTTTGCATAAGAAGGTTATTGGTTTTCGGAAGATCGTTAGTCATAATGGTATAGCACTTTTTGAAGCATTAGAGGAAGTTCTGAATGTTTGGGGGCTCGATAAGGTTAGTCTTTTATTTATGTCTTTGTTATTTTTCAGATAATAATTTCAGTTTATTATTTCAGTTTATGTTTGCTTATAATTTCAGCTTATAATTTTAGTTTATAATTTCAGTTTGCTTATTCAGTTTATAATTTCAATTGTGCTTATGTTATGATTTATAATTTCAGCTTATGTTTGCTTATAATTTCAGCTTATAATTTCAGTTAATAATTTCAGACTTCAGTTTACTTATAATTTCAATTTATAATATAATTTATGTTTACATATAATTTATGTTTGTTTATAATTTCAGCTTATAATTTCAGTTTACTTATAATTTCAGTTTGCTTATGGTCAATCATAACTCATAATTTCAGTTTGCAGTTTGCTTATGGTCATAACTCATAATTTCAGTTTGCTTATTATGGTCCTGTTTGGTCATAATTTTAGTTATTTGCTGTTTGCTTAAGGTCATAACTCATAATTTCAGTTTGCAGTTTGCGTATGATCATAACTCATAATTTCAGTTTGCTTATTATGGTCTTGTCTGGTCATAATTTCAGTTTGCTTAATATGGTTCTTTTTGGTCATAACTCATGCTCTATTTCTTGTTTATACTTATAGGTGTTGACTATCACCGTCGACAACGCATCGTCCAACAAAACATGCCTTGACACTTTAAGGAAGAACATGTTAGATGACATGGATGTTAATGATGATGCTGATGCTGATATTGCTGTGGACAAGAAGTTACTAGATGAGCTGAGGTACAAGCAGGTGCAAGAGTTTGAACGTGTTAGAGGGGGCATTTTGATGGGGCACGAAAATCTGCACATGAGGTGCTCAGCCCACATACTAAACTTGATTGTT
>JAOYMZ010056428.1:0-13423 GCA_025802335.1 Pinguicula primuliflora
CAGGGATTCAACAACCAAGGATATTAGAACAATTTTAGAAGGAATGACAATCCTGATTTTTCATGGAACAATCCGCAAGGTGCACTGAATGCACACCTTCTCCAACCTGCAGCACCTAGAGCCCTTTATAAAGGAACAACTGAGGTTTCCAGTAGTTAAGATAGGCAACAACCTTCCGTGAAAAAATGCAAAAGAAGACAGGGGAGCTAATTCAACAAATGCCCAAACAAAACATGAGCTTTAGTGCCAAGGTTGAGGCTAGTCATCAGAGCCAACAAGCGATGCTGCAGGGTCAACATACAACCATTCAAAATCAACAAGTGACCCTGCAATAGTAGGGGACCACTGTGGGGCAGCTGGCCTCTCAACTCCAGGAGAGACCAAAGGGAGCTCTACCCTCATTCACCAAAAATAACTCGAGGGAAGGATGCAACGTCATCAACGTGAAATCAGGGGGAGGTTCTGACATAAAAGATGAGGAAGCAGCTGAAAATCGTGGAAGGAGTCCAATAAGGGACAGAGAAGATTGGTTAACCATGGTGGACAAGTTCATAAAGTTGGTAGCACCATCAGATGATTGGGAGAATGTTGTGATTTCAAACACCAGTTCTAGAAGCCATGTTGAGCCACCGCCTCCCAAACAAGAGGACCTAGGGCCTGTCATCATTCCCATAAGCATTGAGGGTATTAATGTTCAGAAGGCTCTTTGCGATCAAGGAGCAGCCATAAACCTCATGCCTTACTCTATAGTGGACGAGTTTGAACTATCAGAACCTGAGCTTTGAACTGAATGCACATGGAGCTCGCAGATAAAACTCTAAGAGCATCAAGGGGAATAGTGAGGGATGTGTTCATTATAGTAGAGAATTTGCAATTCCTGGTGGACTTCACAGTCGTTGACATGGAAGAAGACCCTAATACCCCAGTCATTCTAGGAAGACCCTTCTTAAAAACGTGTAGGTCAATCCTAGACATGGACAAGGGGGAACTTACAGTGAAGTTGGGAAAAGTTGTGGTAGTTTTTGACATAGATTCTATGCGGATCCAAGCTAGAAGGGAGAGTAACAGACTAAAAATCGATCAAAAAGGAAAATTTAAGGCCAGCAGTTCTAAGAGAACAGCATGAGAGATGTTGAAGCAAGTATAATTGGAGGATGAATTCTTTCATGATTTCATGAGAAGACAGTTTAAACCGTACCAAGAAGGGATTAAGTTGAGAGAACAGGAGTCTCAACTACGACCTCAAAAGAAGAAGAACTTGAAGCATCTTAAAGTCATAAGCTTGAGATCAGGACGGAAATTTGAAGGAATCCCACCCCCACCTAAGGAGAAAGGTGCATCCAGTTCAGGAAAGGCACAAGTGAAAGAATCTAACCCAGTGAAAGCACCAAGGGAAGAAAACAAAGATGAAATGAGATAATGGCCGAATTTTCTAGAGTTTCAGCATTGGCTGATGAAGGTTCCTTTGTTGTACTACGTGACAGTCCTAAACCAATCACCAAGGAACCACCTCCGAAGCAACAAGACCCAGTAGCAATCAAGCTCCCCATCAAGTTTGAAGGAATTACAGAACCTATGTTTGAGAAAGAAGTATTCTTTGATCTAGCATCAGGGGTGAATGTGATAGCACAATGCCTTGGTTTTCCAGAGCCTGATCGTTGCTCCCGCATTGTGAGGATGCTAGATGACATTAGAGTAGTCACTAAAGGGGTGTTCAGGGATGTGAGGTTCACTATGAAGGACCTTCCATTCATTCAAGACTTCTATGTTCTGGAAATGATCGGAGAACCTCACTCTCCCGTGGTACTTGGAAGACCATTTTTGAAGACTAGCAAAGCAATCCTCGACATTAATGAGGGATGCTTTTACTCAGAGCCGGGAAGATTGAAGAACTCATTGCTATATACCCAAAGCAAAAGAAAATGAAGTATTCTGAGGCTAATGAAATGGAAAAAGGTATTGTTACAGAATCAAGTGGTTCTACAAAAACAGAAGAAGACATTATGGAAAAGGAGTACCTAGAGTATTTGATGAATCTCAGAACCAAGTTTCTAAAAGGGGAGAAACTGAAGGAGCACTACTATGAGGAGTCAGGGGAGAGGATCCAACAGCAGAATCCCCTTGATGACCCTGAAGACTCTGATGAACTGGACTAGGTAGACATTGTTCAAATATTGACAGAGTCAGAGCGCAACCATGAGATATACATGCAAAGACTAAGAGATAACCCTCCTACTCCTAAGCCTAGCAACAAAATAACTTGGCAGAAAGAAGAGCTGCCCAGCAAGCGAAGAGCAAAGCCAGGTACCAGGCCCAAAAATTGGCCAAACAGCAAGCCAAGGAATAAGGTTGAATGAAGCAGCAAGAAGTCTATCTCGAGATTCTAAACTGAGAGCTTAGTGGGAGGCAACCTACAACATGGTATCATTTAAATTCTGTCTTTAAATTTCTTCTGTTTTCTAACTAGTCTACTTTTTGAGAGAATGCAGCAGCACGTCAAGGCAAGAGTCAAGATCGAGATGGCCACCTTCCCACCCAAAGCAAGCAACAGAATATGGGACACCACAGGATCAGCTCATACAAGGTTGTATCGCTTCATCCCTCCACGTACATATTTATTATGTTTCTGCCCATGCTTGAGGACACACATGAATTTAAGTGTGGGATGGGGTGTAGCATGCCTGTTTTTATGAGTCACATTTATGAGTTGCTGATTCTGATATACTATTCTATGAGCTTAAAAGTTTTCGCTTGCAACCCTCATTTCTGCCCATATTCTGCCCCTAACTCTTATGATGAATTGTATTTGAGCTCACACATTCAGCTTACATATGTTACTGATGCATGCTATCTAAGTTGTGGCTTATAGAGCTAATTCATTTATGCATATTTGGTTAACATCACTGGACTCTTAGTGGCATGATGGTGGAATGCAAAAGTTTAGTGGTTGATCCGAAGTTGAGTGTTCACACTGATTTTTATGAGGGAATGGAGTGATACAAGGATCTGGTTTGATCTGAGTGAGGTAATCTTAACGAACAAGCTCTTGACCCGGTGACCAAAATGAAAGGCCGCAAAAACAGAACAAAATGGAAAATGGTGAGTTGTTTGTCTTTATTTTATTTTCCCACCTTATTTTGTTTTATTTTAATTTGAAACCTCTTATGTGGATTAGGCCTCATCTCCACCCCTCCAATCGAAATAAATCAAATAAAAAAATTGGTGGGAATTTGGATATGTGTTGAGCCCTAGTTCTTACCTTTGTCAGATTTGCATTTTCTTCAGATACATTTATTCTCTCATGCTCAGTTTACCATTCGCAGAAGGTTTGGTTGGTTATGTTGGCAATGTGCATTTTTCTGTTGATGCATGAACTCCAGGTAAGTTGGTAGAATCCATTTCTATTGTCTAAATTTGTGTTGGGTTTTTAAGTATACGTACGTAGCTTCCACCTTTGATTTCACATTCTTATTTTTTGATGCCCTCAAGTTTTTTAGGTTGGTTTTTCATCTGCTATGTGAACGATGGTCCCTATGGATGTTTCCGTAGATTTTTGCAGATTTTATTTTAACGGTTAATGCGTAAAAAATTTCAGTTTTTTAAATTTTGATGTTCCCTTAAATCAAGATTGTTGGAGGCTGGAGCTAAGTTTATCGTTGACAAAAGATTTTGTTGGTTATATTGCCAAGATGCATTTGTTAAGTCTGAATAGGTTATCTTTAAGATTTTTCCAATTTTAAACTTATGGCTTCAAATATACGCAATATTTAAAATTTTCCAATTTACATTCCCAGCTTCAGCCACTAACACCTCGTAATATATAAAAAGCTAACAACAATCATCATTATCATATTTAAGTAAGGGGCAGGTTCGGGTGACATGATTTTATACATGCATGCCACTAGGATTGTCCGTTGACAGAATTGGGCACATCGTTAAAAAGCTTATACATTGTAGATGAAAAGCCTCATGTTTAGTTTCGGAAGTCGCCGGAATTTTCTAAAACCTTATTTAAGACTACTTAAGCCAAGGGGATTTAAACCCTCCGTTAAACGGTGATAACGTCGTCGGAATATCACCAAAACTTGAACATATTCAATTCAATGTATAAGCTTTCTAACGATGTGCCCAATTCCACGGGCAATCATAGTGGCCGGAATTGAAAATTATGTCTAAAATCCTATTTTTTTTACTGTCACCGGATCCTGCACCAAATTTAAAATATTAAATGGATAAAAATAAAATATATACTAGTTTCGGAATTCCCATGTAAAATATATTTAGAAATCGGTTCTAAACATTCATTTTGATACTCGTAACACATCGTTTAAGACGACGATTAAGTTTGTTGATTTTAAAATACTTATTTAATAGAATTTAAATTTTTTGACGACGAAATCGCTAAAAATTAAAATCTATGAACGATTCCAAAAATATTTCGACGTGATAATTCCAAAAATAATTATAGATTTTTCCAGCGACCAAAAGTCATCGAAAAAAATCAGGTAATGAAAATTTTGATAAGCGTAGCACGTCTTGTCACAAGGACATTGCACCAAAAATTGATATCAAATTGACAAAAATGAATTCATGATAATTATATTGGTGTTTGTTTTGACAGATATTAAGATATTTACCGGATAAATTCGATGAAAATGATTAAAATCACCAGAGGAATTCAGAGGGGCATCACCATGAAACATTGGAGAGGGATTCACAGAGACATCATCAGGGACCATTGCAAAGGGGTTCATATGGCGCATCACCAAGATTTTTTGCAGATGGGTTTGTCATTGCCATTGCCATTGCCATTGCAGAGGGTTTCACTGACATTTATAATCAAGAGACATTGATATTTCAAAAAAGTTCACGCGGCCATCACGATTCACCAAAAGTCATTGTAAAGGAATTCACAAGCTCATCACCACGACTATTGCATATGGGTTCACATATGCATCCCTAGGCGCCTCTGTCAGAAATGATGCGGCTGTGTATGTCTTTTGTCAAGTACAGGGACAATCTCTCTAGAGAGCAGAACCACGAAGACTCACTCTCTTTGTCCACCAACGCAAATGTGACCAATAAAATATGTTCTCTAACATCTAATGTGACAGCAACCAATAATTTTTTATTGTATGGACAATAGAGATATGCATCATCAATAGATAGAACCTTTCTGCAATTTTGGTACCCTGTAATGTATGAGCGAAAAGCTCATAACACAAATCAGCTTCTTTTCAGTGAGATTGGGTGTATCCCGAAGAGCCCACTCAACAATATTATCAGGATTCTAATTCTTTAGGGTTGCGAGGTAGGAGGACACATTTTTGATGGCAGACGGCCAAGTTTCATGTACTATCTCAGTTGTATATTGTAGTGAAAACCAAACTTTTGAATAGTTTACTTTAAAATTATATTTGGAAAGTATCAACCGTTGAACATGTTGTACATGAAATCCTACAAAAATGAAAAAATAAATAGTTTAGAATGTTTGACAAAATAACACTATTAATTAAGTGTATCATACCTAGATTTTTGTTGATGAACCCAACCAGTTCGTGGGTAACAATGGTCTTCGTCAGTTTAATTTGGAACTCGGTCACCAAATTCGCCGTACAAGTGTGCAGAGATCTAAGTGGAAGATATCCCACTTGCAACCAATTTTCTTGAAATATGCACTCATATTCCACGCGCATGAGGTGCTCTTGGCCTGCTTGCAACGAAGTAACCATCCCTTCGTACCATTCTTGTACACCACAAATTCATTTTTGCGTGAATAATATGATATTTTTGAACACCAAGTTGTAAATAGATTTATTCCTAAATAATTGTCTCACAGTTATAATATCAATGTTATCATAACAAATAGTGCTCAAGATGGGGAATAGCCACTGAGCCACCTAACTGAGGATATGCATCTTAATACCATTGGGTACTCATTATTGGGTCTGGATACATTTAATCCACTTGGGGACGTACTAGGACTGAACACATATCTTTGCCATCATCTATCAGGCTCAGAATCAATAATATGCACAGCTATCGGCCCCGCCGTTTCTCCTAATCTATTTGTCTGGACGAATCACTACCATATCTAATCCGGGAAAAAAATTAGAATAAATAATATAATCAAATTAAGTATAAATATTCACAATCAAATTAAATAAATATAACACGTACTTTAATCTAGACTAAAGCACAACTCAATTTTTAAAAGTAAATGACAAAAATCAGAAAAGCTATATGACTTCCAGAAATGGCACCTCGAATGCATCCATTGGCTTGTGTGTGGGTGCATTGGAGGTACCATTTCTAAGTGCCGTATAGCATTCTTCTGAAAAAAGTGTATGTTTAGTGAATATATAATAAAGAAATATGGGGATGCATTTATAGCCGACGCATGGCCATTCAAAGGGTGGTGCATTTTGGTATCGTATTTTCCGCAAACCCGATAAAACCGAATTTGTTTGACTAATCAAAGAACCCAAAGAAACTATCTTCGAAAAATGGGACAATTTCCACGGTTCTTGCTAGCCCATTGTGCTCTAATAACAATTTTTTTCTGTTGTCGAAGTATTGGTGCCTAAAAAATCTTATGAAGGCGAATTGTTTTCTTGGCTATCGGATCGGTATCCAACGCCCAAGATCAATCCACTTAAAAATGAACTGATGTGGCGGGTCAAAACACGCGACCCGAAGCCGTGGGTTTTGACCCACGAACAGTTAATTTTTTTTTTTAGATTTTGATGGAGATCTAATGGAAGCTCTGTTCGGCTACATCGCCTCGAACAGGAAATCACTGAGAAGCGACGGCAGATCTTCAAGCCCAAGAACGGAGAAATCGGGCCCACCTTCCCAAATCTTCATCCTCGATTGTCGTAAATCGCAGAATATAGTTATTGTTCTAAAATCTCTCGGCATCTCAAGAAGCGAAATCATCAATTCGCTTGTAGAAGGACAAGGTGTGAGCTCAAAAACCCTAGAAAAGCTCACGAGAATCGCGAGGAAGCATCCCAAATCTTCGCATCCAATGGAGATCTGATGCTCGCCGATGTCGAATCATTCCTCTACCACCTCCTTAAAATCATCCCCTCAGCCTTTCGCCGTTTCACCACCATGCTCTTCCGCATAATAATCGGAGTTTGAACCGGACGAGTAACTGGAGCAACAACTCCGACAGCCAGAGCTCCGATCCAACAATGCAGAACGATGATGATAGAGAAAAGGAATAGGAGGCGCATCACCAGGATTTTTTGCTGATGGGTTTGCCATTGCCATTGCAAAGGGTTTCACAGACTCATCATCAAGGGTCATTACTATTTAAAAGAGGTTCACGTGGCCATCACGATTCACTAAAAGTCGTTGTAAAGGAATTCACAAGCTCATCACCACGATTATTGCATAGGGGTTTACATATGCATCCCTAGGTGCCTCTGTCAGAAATGATGTGGCTGTGTATGTCTTTTGTCAAGTACAGGGACAATCTCTCTAGAAAGCAGAACCACGAAAACTCACTCTCTTTGTCCACCAACGCAAATGCAACTGGTAAAATATGTTCGCTGACATCCAATGTTATAACAACCAATAATTTTTTATTATATGGACAATAGAGATATTCACCATCAACAGATAGAACCTTTCTGCAATGCTGGTATCCAGTAATGTATGAGCAAAAAGCTCAGAACACATAGATCAGCATCTTTTCAGTGAGATTAGGTGTATCCTGAAGAGCTTATTCAACAATATTATCAGGATTCTAGTACTTCAGGGTTGTGAGGTAGGAGGACAAATTTTTGATGGCAGACGCCCAAGTTCATGTACTATCTTAGTTGTATGTTGCAGTAAAAATCAAACTTTCGAATAGTTTACTTTAAAATTATATTGGGAAAGTATCAACAGTTGAACATGTTGCACATGAAAGCCTACAAAAACAAAAAAATAAATAGTTTAGAATGTTTAACAAAATAACACTATTAATTAAGTGTACCATACCTAGATTTTTGTTGATGAACCCAACCAGTTCGTGGGTAACAATGATCTTCGTCAGTTTATAATGAAACTTGGTCACTAAATTCATTGTACAAGTGTGCGGAGATCCAACTGGAAGATATCCCACTTGCAACCAATTTTCTTGAAATATGCACTCATATTCCATGCGCATGAGGTGCTCTTGGAATGCCCACCGAAGTAACCATCTCTTTGTATCACTCTTGTACACCACAAATTATTTTTGTGTGTGAATAACCAAACCAAACGAAACATACCCAGTAAATCCCGCCCTTAGGCAGGGTCTGGGGAGGGTAGGATGTACGCAATCATACTCTCATCCTACAAAAGGATAGAGAGATTGTTTCCGTGGAGACACATAGCTCAAAAACAAAAAAACAAATAATAATAATAATAATAATAATAAATGAGAAGCAAGTACAACTGAAATACCTACTTACTCTAACAATGTACTACGTACATACTGAAATAAATGAATGCCTACGCAAATAACGATTATACTAAATAACTAAATACCTATCAGTCCAGAGATTAATAAGCAAATAACGACTCGATATAGTCATATGTATCTTTAACCGTAATATGACGTCTCTAACTCATCCTCGGAGAGTTTTAATCCTACTAAATGTAACCGAATCTGCTCATCCCATGTCCTCTTAGGTCTCTCTCGTCCTCGTCGCCCTTCGATCTGCATTCCTTCAACTCTCCTGACTAGATCGTCCAAAATCCTTCTGCGTACATGTCCAAACCATCACAACCTTCCTTTCCGCAGTTTGGCACTTATAGATGCGACACCTAGTGTTTCTCTAAATATCTCATTTGAAATCTTGTCTACTCTCGTGCGACCACACATCCATCTTAGCATCCACATCTTCGCCATTTCAAATTTTTGCACATGTGAAAGACTCATAGCCCAACACTCTGACCCGTAGAGTATTGCTGGTCGTATAATCATTCTATAAATTTTTTCCTTTAGCTTGAGTGAAATTTTTTTATCGCATAACACTTCAGTAGCCGACCGCCATTACATCCATCTAACCTTAAGGTGATGGGCAACGTCACCTTCCACACATCCATCGTTTTGTATGATGAATTCTAGATATTTGAAACTATCTTTCTGTTGGAGGGTCTGGTTCGTAATCATAACTTTCATACTACTTTCTTCCGTTTTATTGGCAAAATTGCATGCCATATACTCCGTCTTCGAGCAACTCAAGCGAAGGTATTTAGCCTCCAATGTCTCTCTCCAACGCTCCAACGTAGCATTGACCTCCTCCTTCGTCTCAGCCACTAAGACAATATCGTCCGCAAACAACATACACCATGGTACTTCATCCTGCAGATCCTGTGAGAGTACATTCATAATTACTGCGAACAGAGACGGACTCAGTGCTGATCCTTGATGCAATCTTATATCTACTGAAAAATATATTATTTCTCCCACTGGAGTTCAAACACTAGTCTTTGCACTCTCATACAGATGTTGTATAGCCCTCACATACATCCATGGGACCTTCTTGATTTCTAAACATTCCCAAATAACTTCTCGTGGTACAATGTCATATGCCTTCTCTAGGTCTATGGATATCATATGGAGATTTCGTTTATGTGCCCAGTATTTCTCCATTAACCGTCTGAGGAGATGGATTGCTTCCATCATCGACCTCCCTGGCATGAAACCAAATATGTTAAAAAGGGTTGTTAGCTACTTAACCCCTATGTCTCCTAAATACTTTCACACTTTAATCGGTATGTTGTCCGTCGCTACTACTTTCGCACCTCCCATCTTACTAAGGCCTCTCTTCACCTCCTCTATCGATATCTGACCAACCACGCACTAATTTATGTGTCGGTGCACCTCCCCATCTCCTACACAGCTACTATACCCACGTGTCACATTAAACAATTTACTAAAGAAGGCATATGACACTATACCATAAAACATATAAATCTAAACTTTATAAATCATAAAGAAACATAAAATCTTAACTTTATAAATCATAAAACTTATAAATTCAACTATTTTTATTAGTTTGAATTAATATTTCGGCAGCTTCACCGTTAAAATTTAAAATGCTGTCATATAAATTCTAATGGCTAAATGCTATTAAATTTATAAACCGTAAAACCTATAAAATCTTACTATATTTATTTTTAAAATTAATATTTCGATGGCTTCACTACCTTACAAATCTAAAATCTTATCATATAAATCTTAAAGGCTAAATGATATAAACTATAAACGTAGAACTTATGAATCATACTATTTTATATTGTAAAATTAATATTGAGGCTGTTTCACCACTGTAAAATAGGTAAAACTTATCATGTAAATCATAAAGGCAAAATGTCATAAATACTAAACGACATAATTATAAAGTTTATTAACCAAAAACACTAAATAAAATATATTTTATTGATTTAATATATTAATATTAGTTATAAATAATATATAATAAATACTATTATTGACCAGCTTGTCAATTTGTGGCGAATTTTTGCTTTTGTCACAAAATTGACGCGAATTTTTGAAAATCACGCATCGGTCTTTGGAAGATCGGTACAATCCACCGGGCTTTGAAAGACTGGTAGAATGAAATATCGGTCTTCCAAAGACCGAGCTTAATTAACAACGTTAATCAAACGTAATTAAGAACATACCGGTCTTCCGAAGACCGGTGGCTTGATTAACACATACCGATCTTTCGAAGACCGGTAAATATTTTTTGTTAAAATATTAATATATAATAATTTTATTATTTTTTTGTTAATGAATTGATATATATTTATTAACATGTAATCCAAATAAATCGAATTTTAAAAAACAACAAATGTCACTAATTTAAAAATGTCCTCCAATATTCTTGATCATTTGCGGGCTTCGGTCTGTCCTGTGTGCTGCCAATGCCTAGCGAAAAACAAGGGGATCGTATACCCTGAGAACTACTCGGTGATTGTATCGGCTGAGTAGCTATCGGGGTACACTCGTAATGCTGTTTCCGATCAGGCACACCTGGACCTCCAAGCCTCGAGTGGAGAAATGATCTCAACTCCACTCCTGCCCCTCGCCACTGCTCCTCAATCACACAGTTTTTGATCATCTACCTCACCCGATGGTACTGTATAGAATTAAAAAAGAAATTTATATTAATCGGTCGAACAAACAAATAAATATTAAAAAGTGAAAGAATTAATTTTACCGTCAAGTTCAGCAGCGTGCTGTGGTCATATGGGACTCCCCTCTCCGGCCTCGGCAATAAAGGACAGTAAAGTGGTCGGCGATGCCGATTATACCAGTCCGTATATGCCTCGTCCCATCTCACCTGCTGTGCTGGTATAGGTGGATTACTAGTGACGTACTGGTTCCTCTTAGTCCACATCTCACGATACAAAGCAATCTGCGCCTTTCGACGCCTAGTGCTTTCAGTCCCGTGAACCATCGTCTTGCTGATCCTGTCGACTGCATCGGGAATCGTCTAGATGTATCCAAACTGATGTCGAACACGACGGGCATGAACGAACTCTATAAAATCCACCCAAAATATAGGACCGTCGTAGTCCCAAAATAACCGGTCAGCAGGACTGATCAGAGATATGTCGAGTGGACTGTACGGAGTGGACACAAACTACACATAACATAGGAATCGTTAGAAAATTAAATTAAAATATAAACGATCGAACTATTACGGAATACGATCTGCACCGCTCGATCGTCTAGGTGCTAGACCCCAACTAATCAGAAGTAATGGGGATACTATCAATAGGAACCCCCCACAACATCGACACATCATGCAGAGTGATCGAACACTCCCCAAACGGCAACCAGAACGTATGTGTGGCCGGATGTCACCTCTCAACCAATCCCGTAATAAAATGACAGTCCTCTTGTATATCGGTGGCGAGATAAGCGCCCCACATCCCCACCTCGAATATATGCTGCTGCACACGTCAATCCAACACGACCCTGTGTATATAGAGATTTGGATGATGCGTCCTCATCGCCTAATCCAAATGGATCTGGTCGTCTAGCACTCGAGAACTACGATGGGTAGCCAAATCCTATAAGACCTCACAAGAAATCGGTCTGTACAAATCAGATCGCTAACTCTGCTAAGAACTCATCCTACATAATAAATCATAGTAAATCAATAATAATTCATAACAATTCCTAAAAATTCATAACAATTTCATAATAATTCCTAATAATTTCATAATAATTATAATAATTCATAACAATTCGTAATAATTCATAATAATCACTAATAATTCGTAAAATTTCAAAAAAATCCAAACTAATTGCAAGAGTAAAAAAATCAAGTCAGATGAAGGAGATGAACTCGGATGATGAATAAGAACTCGGAAGAACACCTCGGAAGAAGTCATGAACTTGGAAGAACACCTCGGAAGAAGTCACGAACTCGAAAGAACACCACGGATGCTCGAATTTTCGGATGAAACTAATGAAATACCGATCTTGGGCGCTAATATATAATTTTTTTACACCGGTCTTCGAAAGGCCGGTATAATGAGATACCGGTCTTCGAATGATCGGTGCATATTTTTTCCTACCAAATGGACTCCACAGGTCTTCGGAAGATTGGTATGTTCTTAATTACACTTGATTAACGTTGTTAATTAAGCTCGGTCTTTGGAAGACCAGTATTTCATTCTACTGGTCTTCCAAAGCCCGATGGATAAGACCGGTGCGTGGCATTTTCAAAAATTCGGGTCAATTTTATGGCAAAAGCAAAAATTTTCCCAATTCAATTGGTGCAATTAGTTTGTACAAATATTGTTTTGAAGGCCACGGTTCCTGTGCTCAGTCCTTGCGTGCTCATCCGTGTATAATTTTTTCGTTGCACCATTCGTTTTCAAAATTGGTCGCACCATTGGAAAGCTTATACATTTAATTGTATATGTTCAAGTTTTGGTGAAATTCCGACGACGTTATCATCGTTTAACGGAGGGTTATAAATTCCCTTGGGTTAAGTAGTCCTAATTCGTCGCCGGAAACCGGACCAAAATATGAGGATTTTCATCTACAATGTATAAGCTTTCCAATGGTGCTACCAATTTCGAAAATGGATGGTGTTACGAAAAAATTGTACACGGATGAGCACGCAAGGACGGAGCACAGGAACCGCTCCCTTATTTTGAATAATTTAAATTTTTTACACAAGATCTGCTGTAATCATTTATGTTGCATTTGAGTGAATTGCTCGAATCAGTGGCCGTTGCTCTGTATATCATTTGAGTGATTTGCTCGAATCAGTGGCCGTTGCTCTGTTTATCATTTGAGTTTTAGCAATAAAATCCGATATACACAATTTAAAAAATCGACCAGAGGTAGAGACGGAAAATTTGTATCTGTGCCCTTCCTTTTCGACTTACTTGCTAAAATGCCCTGCCGCGCGGG
>JAOYMZ010056439.1:0-13422 GCA_025802335.1 Pinguicula primuliflora
AGTCATATGTAAGCCTATAGAAGGTCTTATGACTTATAGAATTAACATCATTCGGCAATCGAATTCGGGACGTGCACGAGTGTGAAATTAGGGAAAAATACGTTAGTAGCAACACATATAAGTAAGGGTCCGGTCATATGCCCAAAATCCCTAACAAATACAATTGGTTCTTTACCTAATTTACCTGTTTCGAATACTAGTGGTACTTTACCTGAGGTTGAACCAGCAGACAGGCATATTGAACAGAAGAATAAACAGGAAATTGATTGTAACCAAACATGTTCTCCTACTAAAGACAATAATTCTAGTGTCAACTCGAAGACACAGGGGAATGTAGCAAACCAAACTTCATCTAAAACTAAGACTACGCTCACATAATAAAAAACAGTTCAAAAACAATCTACATCCTCCAGCACAAACAACTCTGAAATCCTACCAATTCAAGAGGTGTTTTTCTACGGGAGTACGAGTACTCTAGAAGAAATTGCCCTAATAAATTTCCAGGAAGTCAACTGCATACATGATCAATTTGATCTATATGTGGAGATGCCCTCCCTACGATCTATTCTGCCTGTATCAGACTCATAAGATACAAGCAATCCTGAGGCATTTCCTCTAATCATGAACTCAGTACCCTCGACACTATGGCAACCAACCATAGAATATGTTGAAACTTCAAACTCTTCAACAAATAACACAGCTGCCATGTCACCTAGTAGCCAGCCCTCAAAAGAGGGACTGGATCAACCCTCCCCACAGACAAAAAGCTCCAAAAGTAAGGCATCAAAACCAAAGTCAATATAAAAAAATTACAGAACAAGATCAAAGTCTCAGAGATGACAAAAGTAATATTTTGGAATGTTAGAGGACTAGGAAATATGGAATCTAGAAGAAGATTAAAAAATCTGATAAATCTACACTCAATTACCTTCGCCGTTATAAGTGAGCCAAAAAAAAAGACAAGCTAAGCAACACTATGAAATATTTAAAGCTAAGCAAAGGGGAATCAAATTGCTCAGGCACTATATGGTTCATGTGCAAAGAGGAATTAGACATAGAGGTTATTTTTGACTCGGAGCAATTTTTACTTATTAGAACAAAAAACAACATCACAGATTTTACATGTTATGTAGGGTGTGTATATGAAAAGTGTACAAGCTCTGAATGAACAATACTATGGTCTGACCTATGCTTTAGTCTAAACAATTGTATTGAACCTATCATCTTGGGAGGAGATTTTAATGTCTCTCTCAACCAAAATGAAAAAAAGGTGGCCTCCCTTATCAATTTGAAGAAGGTCTCGAATTTACAGATACAATCAGGGATTGCAACCTTACTGAGGCTAACTTCTTTGGAAATACTTTCGCATGGTGTAATAACAGACGAGGGAGGCACAGAATATCAAAAAGATTAGACTGAATCTTTATCTGTGAACCTTGGATTAACATAGGTCCTCCTATCATGGTTACACATCTTAATAGAGCACTCTCTGATCATGCGCCGCTACTCGTGGAAATAGCTGCCATGTTGCCTAGAAAGCCAACCTGATTCCAGTTTAAGGAATTTCGGACCTCACACCCAAAATTCCTAAACACCGTTATAGCATCTTGGGAAGCCCCAATAGCAGACTGCCCTCCTGCTCAAGCACGCAGTATAAAATTGAAAAGACTGAGAGCACATCTTAGAGTATGGAACAAAAATGTTTATGGAAACATCTTCCAAAACATTAAAGATGCTGGAAACTCCCTCTTAACGTTAGAACAAGACTATGAAAACTCGGGACAAGAAGCAGATAGAATTAAATGGTCTGAGGGACAAGAAAATCTAAGAAAGACATTATTAGCATAAGAAACTCTATGGAGACAAAAATCAAGAGTTAAATGGCTTAAATCATGGGATAAGAACACTGAATACTTCCATCGCACTGTCAAAATTAAAAGACACAAAGCCTGCAACATGGCACTAACAGATGCAAATGGCTGCAGAATTGAATTAAAAGATATCCCTAATAATTTCATAGAATTCTTCCAAGATCAACTGTCTGCCACCACTACACATGATCATACAGATATGCTAGGTTTGATACCAAATCTAGTTACATCTGATATGAATGCTTCACTGTCCAAATGGCCAGAACTAAAGGAAATCCAGGACACTGTATTCTCAATGGACAGAGAAAGTGCTCTCGGATCCGATGGTTTTACAGGCCATTTCTACACATCCTGCTGGGACATCATAAGTACGGATGTAATGCAAATGGTTATATCCTTCTTTTCCGGAGACCTAATCCCACAAGCACAATCAAGCACACTCATCTGTCTAATTCCAAAACTAAATAACCCAGCCACCTGTGCTGATTTCAGACCAATCAGCCTATGAAACTTTGGCTACAAAACCATCTCAAAACTACTTTCAATCAGACTTTCAGCTATCTTGCCTCACATAATCTCTCCACAACAAAGTGGGTTTGTCTAAGGCAGATAATATACTGTTAGCACAAGAAATGATGCAATTTCTTCATAAGAAACAATGAGGTCACAACATAGCTATTAACCTAGACATGGCCAAGGCTTTTGATAAAGTATCCAGGATATATCTAATAAAAGTTTTATGAGCCTTTGGCTTCGCAGAAACATTTATTGACATGATCTGGAGAGTAATATCTAGCCCTTGGTTCTCTATCCTAATACAAGGACAAATCAGTGGATTCTCTAAGTCCACTAGAGGTCTTCGACAAGGAGACCCTCTCTCACCATCACTTTTCATCATCTCAGCAGAGGTCCTAAGTAGAGGTCTAAATCATCTAATTGAACAA
The DNA here is from genome assembly GCA_025802335.1 of Pinguicula primuliflora. NCBI lineage: Eukaryota > Viridiplantae > Streptophyta > Magnoliopsida > Lamiales > Lentibulariaceae > Pinguicula > Pinguicula primuliflora. The sequence continues at coordinate 2,816 of JAOYMZ010056439.1, forward strand.
AATCCTGCAATGGCCTACACTGTCCCACCCGCATGTCATCCACTCTCACATCTTTCATACGCAGATGATCTCATCCTCTTCACAAGAAGCACTAAGAGATCACAAACAAAGATAATGGAGATGTTAAGGAAATATGAGGAATGCTCTGTCCAGAAAATAAACACTCAAAAAATCTGCATTCATCATAACCCTTAAAGCCACAAGAAGAACAATTCAAATGATTAAAGACACGACTGGAATGAGAAAAGATAGAGAATTAAAGAAGGTAACATCAGCTTCTGGTGGGATAAATGGATGGAAGAAGGTATTCTAGGACATGTACTGCCAGTCACTCATCCAAACATAACAATTGAGCAACGTTCAGTTGGAAATTTTTGGAATAGAAGACTCCTGGAAAGCCTAATTCCCAATATGCCAGAACTAGTAGACAAAATCTGCAGAATTTCAAGAGAACACGCAGAAGAAACTCCAATCTGGGAGCCTGAAACAGATGGGGGATTTTCTGTTAGCTCAGGTTGGCAGATCTTCAGACACAGAACCACTCCCATGTCAAGATTCAAGAGCTGCTGGACATCCAAAACTCCTATCAAGATCAGCTTCCACTGGTGGAAAGTGGAGCACAACATTCTAGCAATAAATGTCAATCTGAAGAAAAAAAAAGTACAACTAGCATCAAGATGCTCCTGCTGTTGTACAAATCACAAAGAAGAGTCTATTAGCCACCTCCTATCCGAAGGAGAGGTGGCCAGAGAAGTGTGGAGTCTATTTGAAATTATTCTTGGTATTCAAGCTCCGGATCATAAACTAAAAGAAAGACAAGCAAAGTGGAAGCAGATACGAGGAGGGAAAGAAATGAAACATGGGACTCAGATGCTGTACAACCTGATAATTTGGACAATTTGGAAGCATCACTACAAAACCATATTTGAGAATGAGCCTCTCAAGGCCATGCAGGTAATTGAAGACATGCTAACACTTTTACGTGACCTAACAAGTATTCATCCTGTTTTGCAGCCAAGATCAGAATCCGAGATAAGCAGGCTACGCATTTAGGGAATAAAGTTGAAGCCAAGGGACACACAACAAAAAACAAAGCATACCTTGGTCCCCGCCCATAGAAGCAACCATAAAGGCTAACATCTATGGCATTTATTCGATAATTACGGGTATAGCGGGCGGTGGGCTTGTAATGAGGAACTCAGCGAGCGAATTGCTGGAAGCACATTGCTGGAGTAGACAGCAGCTCAGGGATTACCACTGAAACAAATGCTTTGTGCAAAGGAGTATTGCTTCTAGAAGGGAGAATGATCGGCAGCTTGCAGATAGAAACATCCTACGAACCATTACTCAAGGCACTCAATGGTTCACAAAAATGCTGGGAGATTGAACAGCAGGTATGAACTCTTAAAACAAAAATGCAACAATGTATAATTCCTCTCCCAATTTTCTGAAGGACTGCAGCAAATGAGGTAGCAAAGGCATGTGCAAAGATGTGAGCAATGTATGGGGATCTCAACTTCCACAATTCCAACCTCCCTGTGGGGATCGACCAACTAATACGAAAAGATGCACAAGCAAGTAGAAGAACATCCAATACTGCGAGAAACTAGCAAGTTGAGCATGAAATGAACCAATACAAGCAGAGAACGAGGTCAGCTAGAAAACACACCGGTTCATACGAAGCAGCAGAATGGATGGAAAAGACAGCATCTCAAGTTAGACCCTATGCTGCACAACTCAAAATATAACATTGGCTCAAGGCAGACTCCCCAAGCAGAGAATAGGCTCACGGCATATTGTCAGAATGGAGAGCTAGGTAAGGAAAATTCTATTACATATATTAGTCTCTACTTTCTCCCTTGCAGGTCATTGCTGATAAAGATCTCCAAAAAAGCAACATGTAATCATACTCTAGTAACTATTTACGGGCTGCAATAGGATTCTTAAGCTTTTATTCAAAAATGCTTAGATCGTAGTCATTGTACGAACCTTAAGGGCCTTTCAAGCCCATTTTTTTAACGCGTAATCCCATCCAAGACAAACGAACGGGTTTTAATTTTAAAAAAAAGCCTTCCTATAAGAAGCCATTCCCTTATATAAGCAGCCATTCCCATCTATAAGCAACACAAATCTGGGCCCTTTATTTTCAATAGGACCATTCTAATTTATTCATTCATTTTCAACAAATGAAGACGCACAGAAGGGTTTAGGAATTGCAATCCTTCACTACGAAATCCCAATCTCCTTCCATAGATGGCTATCTCGGTCCGATGCACAGAAGGGTTTAGGATTTTCAATCGCAACGAAATCCCAATCCCGTTCCGATGCCGAATTGTCGCGATGAAGCACTATCCCGTACCGACACAGAATTGTTGCGACGAAGCCCAATCCCAATTCAGTGAGATTCAGAACTATCGCGACGAAGGAATGATGAAGATGTTCATCCTTTTTTCAACTGCAACAATGCCCAGTATTAGTTTCGTTCAGATTGTTGATGTTCAGTCTCAATGGAATTTGTATTGATGTTTAGTTCAGACCGTTGATGTTCAGTCCTAGTGAAATTAGTATTGATGTTTAGTTCAGATTGTTGATGTTTAGATCCAGATTTTTGATGTTTACTTTCAGATTGCTGTTGAAGTGGAATTATTATTGATTTTGATAACTTAATACAATTCCAGAAGTCAATGTGGAGTTGGCCTAGTGATAATATGAGTGACAATTGCACTCACAAATTACAAGTTCAAATCTCCTTAATGATATTACTTATAAAAAAAAATACAATTCCAAAATTTTTATTAGTTGCGATAGCACTTGTTGTTGCAGTTTTTTGCCGTTGCTGCAGTTTTTTGCAGTTGCTGCAAAATGAGAGTAGTCGGTTGTTGTTGTTATTTTTTAACTCCTCTGTTTTGCATTTAACATGTTCATGATAATGCACGTACAGGGTCTTGTGCCGGATAATCTTATGCGCGTCTTCATCTATTGAAAATGAATGAATAAACTAGGTTCATCCGATTGAAAATAAAGTGCCCAAATTTGTGCTGCCTATATAAGGGAATAGCTACTTATAGGAAGGCTGACTACAAGATCAGAACTGGTAACATAAATGTTACATGGAGGACCGAAAATAGGATATACAGTGTTGGACGCAGCGGATAAAATAAAAATACTGGAGTAATCGGGCAGGTGCAGAAAATAAATGAACACCGAGAATTTAACGTGGTTCACCCTCAATCTTGGGCTACATCCACGGGATAAACTCCGAACAATTCTTCCACTATAAAATAGTAGGTACAAGAGAGTTTTCTCTAGAACATCTAGAGGCTAACCAATACCGGAGATCTACCCAAAAATATTTCCCCAATATTTTTGTCACTCTCCCCAATTTAGGAATACCCTAAATAACTCTCTCTCTCTCAGAAGAAATTCTTCTTCTCCTCACTTGTGTTGTTGGTTCTGTGTTGTGAGGCTGAAGAAAAACCTCTATTTATAGGCAGGAGCAGCAGTCCTTTGTTGAAAACTCGAGCAGCCATTCTTAAAAAATGTTGCAACCTTCGTTGAACAAGTTGTGAGCTTCTTCATGTGATGGGACACCACCTTCTCTATGTGCGCAGCCTTGGTAGAATATGTTGGGTCTTCTTTTCAACTCCACCATGTTAGATGGTCCCTCCATGTGGAAGGGATACATCTCAACACTAATTCCCTAGTTTTCAAATGCACCTGAATTTGGGGATACAAATGCACCTTGCTCAAGATTTTGCTTTTGGGAGAGTCCATTTCTAACCTAGATATTAGACTCTTGAGATAGACACTATCTCCTATTTGATTGAACCAGCAATCTACTCCATTGCGGGCACAACCAAGAAATCCTAATAGAATGCCTTAATAGAATGCCTTAATAGAATGCCTATCTTGACATTAGTTGTATCTGGATCCCTTCAGGGGTCTGTTTTGAAAACTATCTGGCTCATATGTACTAAAAATGCTTGAATTTTTTTTAGATTAAATAATAGCTTCATTTGTCCTTTTTAAATGTCATTTTTCGCCCATTCCGACTAAAAATGCTAGGTCCGACTTTGACGGTAGTAATAATCAGGCCCATAACAGCAAGGTGGCTATGGGACGTCTTTGGATTTGGAGGTGTAATGCAAGATACTGACAACCCCATACGCTATGACTAGACATAGTGAGAACTTTGTAAACTAGTTGAGTTATTATCGAATACAAGTTGTTTAATAAATTACATTTCAATATAGTGATGCAGTTAGTGGCGGATCCTGAAGGTCTTAATAGGGAGTGCGAGGTAGTACATGTCTAAGGAAAAAATAATTTTAGGGGGTGCAAGTGCACCCCCCACGCCCCAGTTGGCTCCGCCACTGGATGCAGTGTTTGATAACTTTTAACTATTAAAAAAAAGTTAGTTGAGTTATTAAAAGTGCGAATAAACCCGAACTAGTCATATTGAGTTTGAGGATGATTGTATACGATGCCGGAACTAGTCAAGAAATGGGACTTCAACTAAAGCTTAATGTCCAATATTATCAAATAGGCTGGGAGGCATACAACGTTGAACGTTCTCTGGCGACCAAATAAACGGGCCTGGGCTCTGCCTTTAGTAGCAAACAATGTCCAATATTTGGGGAATCAACCCTGAGCTCTGCCTTTACTAGCATCGAGACGATAATCGGGCCGGGCTCCTAGGTAGCTCCGCCCATGATTGTATAGTTATGTTTGAATTGGGCTAACAGTGCGAAGAAGAGAAGGCAAAAGGGGACAAGTGGTGAAATGGCAAAGGAATCATCCGGGATGAGCATGTCGATTCTGTTTGCATGCGCACGAACAGAAATACGGAGCATGTACAAGAGCAAGAAGTGCAGGAATATCTCATAGAATAAGCCGGCAATTCCAAGTTTCTTGTCGGATGGATGAAAAAGGTACTTAAAGGGAATTCTGGAACAACCTCAAAGACAAAAGGAAAGCTGCTAAAGGGTAAGGAACGGTAAGTCCGAGTTTTGGTAGGAAATAAAGAGTCAAGATGCGCAAAGTGGAAGAAAGCGAATGTATACATACTGCTGTGCTCAATGTGCAAATGATTTGAGGGTGTAGGGCAGAGAAATCCTTGAAGGTTCCAAGGGAAACATAGAAGAAACAACCAAGATGGGCAGCAAGTTGGGGTTTAGTGTGTGTGCAGTGAGATACTCACTACACACTATGCAGTGCTCATGTGGCACTGCAGGATTGGTGTGGCAGGAGGCCTGATGTTCAACACATTTGCGCGGGCTCGCATACCAATCAATCCTACAGTGCCACATGGGTACTGCACGGTGCAGTCACTGTACGCACTCCACAAGCAATGGGATTGTAATAGGATCATGTGTTATGGAACACTCATGCAGTGCCGTTTAGAAGCTGACCATTAGGAGCAGCTTCATGGAGGACTGGATAATAAAGAAGAGAAAAGATAGAATGAAAAGGTCTTTTGCAAATTAATCAATGTACAGTACAAGCCAACCCCTACAAAGAACCAGTGCGGCAAATCAATCAATACAACTTATTTCACTCCATCTAACAGAGCATGAAACAGTATGTAAAGGCTCTCCTATCAATTCGCACGATTAAGCAATACCGCACTGGATGAGCTGAGCACACATATAATATAAGCTGCTAAGTGGTCTCAGTTGATCATGAAATGGTAACCAAATAAACAAGAATGGAATGGAACAGAAGAAACATAGACTATTCAGAAATCACCAGGAACTCTTCTTCTTCTTCGCTCGGTAGTAATTGAGATACCACTTGACAAATTTCTTCAATCCAGTCTCCAAATCTGTGGTGGGTTTATAACCAAGCTCCGTTCTTGCCAAACTTATATTCGCATGGGTGTAAAGGACATCCCCATTCCTTGGCATCTGAAGCACCCTTTTCTTGGCTGTCGTCTTCAACAACTTTTCCAATATACTGACCAGCTTCCCAACTGGCACAGGGCTGGTGTTACCCAAATTATACATCCTCAATTGTGCCTCGCCTCTCTTCTTTCCCCCACTTCCTGTACTCTTCTTTGCAGTATCTAAAGCAGCCAGACAACCCTTCACCACATCATCAATGTAAGTAAAATCTCGAGCCACAGTAGCATGATTAGCCCCTTCGAAGATCTTGATTTCTTTCCCTCTCAGTATATCCTTGGTGAAGAAATAATAGGCCATATCAGGCCTGCCCCAGGGACCGTAAACCGTGAAAAATCGCAAACCCGTGATGGAAAGGCCATGGATATGATTGTAAGTGTGAGCTATTTCCTCACCAGCCTTTTTAGTGGCAGCATACAAGCTAGCTGGCTGATCAGTTCTATCCTTCTCTGAGAAAGGGACCTTGGAATTGAGCCCATAAACAGAGCTGGAGGATGCCCAGACAATAGTTGGCTGTGGGTTTGCACTTTTACATGCCTCAAGCAAGCTAACAAATCCATTGATGTTACTATGAATATAAGAATTTGGGTTCTGCATAGCATACCGAACTCCAGCCTGTGCTGCTAAATGCATTACATGGGTAAAATGCACAATCTCGAACAGCTTTCTCAACAGCTGAGCATCAGTAATATCGCCTTCAATAATATACACACCTTGTCGGTCGAGGAGCGTCTTCCGAGCCTTTTTCAATCCTGTTTCGTAATAATTATTGAAATTATCGAGTCCCACCACGCCATCCCCACGATTCTTGAGAGCAATGGCGACATGCGTGCCCACAAATCCAGCGGCGCCAGTGACGAGAACCGTGAAACCCGACTCGTACTGCGTCCGTGCCGAGTTCCGAGCCTTGGCCTCCCAATTGTTTCCCGGCTGAGTCCTGGCCGAATAATCGGTGGTCTGGAGACTCCGTCTCTTGCCGGTGTATGAGGGTGCCGGAGGAGAGCAAAAGAACAATATAATAAGAAAAAACATGAAGAAAGCTGACCAGAGTATGAGCCTTGGATTGTTACGCAGCCGATTGAAAGTATAAGGCGGCGATGATTTGAACTTTCCAGGCGAAGAGGGTATAATGGGTTCCAAGTGCGAGAGTATGGGCTTCAGTTGTGTCATCGGAAACGTAAATGCGATGTCAACCGAGCGAACACCACTACACACCGACTTCCGGTTTATCCCAATTTCAGTGCGAAATGTGTAGATTTAGATAGTGAGGTTGAGGTCGCCCATTGGATCGTTGAACGGGGGCAGTCGATTTCTTCGCGTCGTTTGGATTTGGATTTGAAATGCCTTTTTTCCAGCAAATTTTAGTACCAAACCCCAACCAGGAAGAGGAAAGGATCCAGACCAGGGTGGGGGTGTTGTGTTGCGTTGCGGTGGCGCTCGTTGGAAAGCAGATCGACGGTGGAATTGGTGTTGGGATTGCTTTGGCTTCAATTATGGATTATGCAAAATGCGAATAATTCCAAACAGAAAGTCAAACCCGCGGGGCTAAAAAACAAAAACTATACGTTACGTCCTGCTGACCAGGCCCCACGCGTATGTATAATTTTCACGTGAATGGATATTGAAACCCGAAAAAAAGGGAAAATGAAATAATTTTTAAATCGCCAATATATTATTATATAAGAATGATAGGAGTATACAATCTTTTTTAGCAAAGCATAGCAGTATATAATCTAATTTAATATAATTATGTATTAGTCATTTTTGTTTTTCCTTTATCATTATTATTATTATTATTTGTATTTTATTATTATTATTATTATTTTATTATTTTTTATTTTTTTTATCGACATAGATCTACACGAAAATAATTTTCTCATCATGTTGGAGAAGGATATAATTGTGTACATTCTACCCTCCACATAACCATACTAAGGCGTGATTTATTTAGTATATTTGGTTTGATTTTTACAAAATCATAATCATGTACACTTTAAAAACCACAGAGTTTTGTTGTCAAAATTGTTGGCTTTTTTGGAATAGAAAACGTATGACTTCACATTTTGTCTTGTCGTCGTCACAGGGCATCTTCACATTTTGTCTTGTCGTCGTCACAGGGCATCTTCACATTTCTAGACATAGCTTCTTCCCTCTTCGCAATAGGAAGAAACAACATCTCCTTTGTCTCCTTTGTCCCGTCGTCGACGGTGGATATGCCACAATTGCAGTCTGCAATTTGCAACCCTTACGGTCCAAAATTTGTAGCAATTGCAGTCCAAATTTTCCCTCTGTTTTAGAACACAAAAAACTAACATCATATAATGGAGAAATTGGCGTAGTTAAATTATCCGAAGACCTCATGATTAAAGAAAGAGACATAGTTAAATTGATCTGTGGACACTGTCACAACACCGCCAGCAGAAATCCGACGAAGCAGATGCCATTTCTCTTCCTTTTGTCATTGGTCAACAACGGGATGGGGGATTGAAGCAGATGTCGTTTCTCTTCCTTTTGCCGTCAAATAAAACCCAGACTATGTCTCAAAATGTGAAGACAAAAAAAGAAGACATCACCTGATGACGACGAGACAAAATGTGCTTCTCAGACGGGGTAGAAGAGTAAATTTGGAGTACTGTTTTCCCCTCAAAAAAGGTAATAATTTTGACAACAAAACGTCATCCTTTTTAATGTGTACATAATTATTTTAAATTCATTCTTGATATTATTATTATGTGGTAAACAACCAAATTATTGATTTTTAATTAATATTAAATTCAAACGATCGGAGAATTTAATTTTCAAATAATTGATTTTTAATTATGGAATTTTCAATAAATGGTTCGGTTTGTCATTTGAAATTTTTATTTCCAAATAAGAAATAGTACAACCGAACTAAACTACAGTCCAGCAAGATGATTAGTTCATAAATAAAAATCTTACTTCTAAAAAAAATGTCCAGCAAGATGAGGTGGTGAATGAAGAAGACACTCCTGTGTTTTCGACGCCCGATTTTGCACACAACAAAAGTTCACAATCTTTTCGCGGATTGCTACATCATATTGGGAATTGATTTTTTAATTATTTATTCTATTCCAAAAAACGCTTATGAAAACGCACTATCTACATATTAAAATTCACGCCGCCGTTTCTTTGTTTCGCCTCTACCTCTCCCAAATCTCGCCATGAACCCACGCCGCGAACAGTTGCAGATCGTGTGCTTCCCATCTATGTTGTTTTCTCCTCATAACGTGGTGGCCTACACCTTCACGTTTTCTCCTGTTTTGTTCGTCGACCATAGATATCGCGTTTGGTTCCTGGCCAACAAAAAAAACCTTTCGATTCTCCTAATCTTCCACAGCCATCTCTTCTCCACATCTCCAGACCGCATCCAACATGAGATTCTGCAGGTAATCTCTATCATTTTCGATTTCCGCTTGAGGTTTCGTTTGAATTGGGTTCAAGCCTTTTCGATTTTTGCAGATCTGTTTTCAGTCGCAACTCTCTTCATCTGTTTTCAGTCGCAACTCTCTTCTCTTAATCTCCCGTAACCAACTCTTCCCTCGGCTTATCCAGCTCGCATCCCTCATTCTGCAGGTAATCTCCATCATTTTCTTAAATATGTCAGTCTGTGTCTATTTGAAGATCTATTACTTGAAATGTTGATGAATTACTTGAAATTTATCTGCAGCAATGAACCAAAGCACAAAATGACCATCTAGATTTTAGAGCCCTGTCAAATAGCTTCAATTACTCCACTGTCTCTATCCCTACATTGAGACTGACGATGTGAACTGGATCTCATATGCCCTCCTAGCTGGGCAATGAGATGGTCTTGCTGGCATATATGGGGACATTGTTAAGGTATAAAACTCTTGAACATTTGTGGTGCAGTTTTATTATTCATGGCAGGTTGGGAGGATATTAGTGGCAATTTTACTTATTCAATTTTTGTGCACAATTTTATTTCTTGTTCTATGGGCTGATGAGGATGCCAGTATTGGTTAATCATTTTTCAGTTGGTTGTTGTTGCTTCCTAAGTACTGATGAGTAGTGATGAGGATGCCAGTGTTGGTTAATCATTCTTCCAGGGAGATGTGCAACCCGGGAAAAGCTAATTCTTTTCACTTCATATATGAGTTCAAGTAATTCTGTTGGTTGCTGCTCCTTCAAGTGGCTCCTTCAAGTGGCTCCTTCAAGTGGCTCCTTCAAGTGGTTCCTCTGTTCTAGCATTGCATTTCCATTCCCACTGTTGTAATGCAGTGGGTGAACCAAGGATAGTCTTATGTTATCTAAAATCTTACGTTGTTTTTGTTCTTTTTTTGTTAAATATTCTCACCTATTGTAGTGGCCGTTGTTGTATCTATCTAGTTAAGAAGAGATTATATTACAATCTCTTACCCCTCTTGATGGGTTATATCAAGTAAAAATTAAAACATGTGGCCAAAACAAATGACCATAACAGAAGCACTATAACACTATAAAAAAATTTGATCAACACATCCCGTCAAAAAAGAATCCATCTGTTGTATACAAAAACACATCCAATATTCCTGCATCAATACTTCAAATACATCAACATTCCTGCACTAGTAATAGAAACTACATTCCTGCAGAAACTACATCCATGCCGTATATTACATTCCTGCACTAATGATAGAAACTAAATCCATGCAGTACATTATACATTCCTGCACTAATGATAGAAAC
>JAOYMZ010056450.1:0-13421 GCA_025802335.1 Pinguicula primuliflora
TTTGCAAAAAAGGACATCCCACTGCAGATAAGTGACTACAGACCAATCACATTAATTGGAGCAATGTACAAGATAATCACTAAAATCTTGGCAAAATGGTTAGGTGGGGTATTGAATGCTATTATATCACCAGCACAAACAGCGTACATAGAAGGTAGACACATAGCAGATGGAATTGTAGTAGCCAATGAAGTGATAGCAGAGTACAGGAAAAAGAAAAAACCAATGTTTTTAATGAAAGTGGACTTTGAGAAAGCCTATGATATGGTGAACTGGAATTTCTTGGATGAGATGGAAAGTAAACTTGGAATACCACCAGCGTTCAGGCAATGGATCAGAGCTTGCCTCTCATCTGCCTCCACATCCATACTGATAAATGGAAGCCCGACGGATCAGTTTTATCCAAGCAGGGAATAAGGCAAGGGAATCCATTATCACCCTTTCTTTATTTGATGGTAGCAGAAGGACTTTCTTTGATGATAGAAAAGGTTGCACAGACAGGCTTGTTTGAGACAATTGAAGTTGGAAGAGAAAGAATCAAGGTATCACACCTTCAATTTGCGGATGATACTATATTTTTTGGGACCGGAAACTGGAAGAACATAAAATGCATAAAGGCAATACTTCGGAACTTTGAACTGATTTCAGGTTTAAAGATTAATTTCAACAAGATTGCAATCATAGGACTGAACATGGAAACAGAGGAACTTCAGCAGATGGCCAGATATCTGAAATGTTCTCTGACAAGGCTACCAGTGATATATTTGGGACTGCCATTAGGTGACAATCCAAGAAAATGCAGAATGTGGAAACCAGTCATAGAAAGTTTCAAGAGGAGGCTAAAAAAGTGGGAGAATGCTACACTATCAGCAGGTGGCAGACTAACACTCATTAATTCTGTACTTTCTAGCTTACCGTGTTACTATTTCTCTGTTTATAGAGCCCCTAGAACTGTGATAAAAACCCTTGAGAGAATCCAAAAGAAATTTTATTAGAATGAAAAAGAGAGCTAAAAAAGTGAACTGGGTGAAATGGGATAGAATAACTCAATCAATTGAAGATGGAGGCCAAGGAGTCAAGAATCTGGAAGCTTTCAACCAAGCAATGCTGGGAAAGTGGGCAGGACGAATGGTGGACCAAGAAGAGCCAATATGGAAACAAGTTATAAGATCAAAATATGGAAAGGAAGGAAAAATTCAAATTGGAAAAATCAGAGAAACAAAGGGACACCAGACAGAACAGCACAATGGAAGAAGATCAAGCACCTCAATAAATCAGGCGTCTCACTGGTGGCAGGATCTAAACAAAACGCTATCTCAGGACCACCATCAAAGGTACTGGAAGATCAATGCTGGAAGAGGAGACAACTTCATGTTATTGGAAGAAGGATGGATAGGCGAACAAACATTAAAAGCAGCATATCCAAGACTATACCGAAAAGAAAGAAACAGGAAAAAAACAATATCTCAGATGGGAAGCTGGACTGATGTAAACTGGGAAGCGAGAGTTGGATGTTTTAGAAGAAGAGGAACTGCTACAAATGCGGACAAGACTACAGTAGCATACACTGAATGCAGAGAGAGACGATGGTTGGATGCTTGGCAAAAACAACAAAACAAGGTATCAAGTAAAAGAATGCTATAAATGGATCATGCAGGAAACAAAGCAATCTGATATTGGAAGTGAAGAATTAACAAAAATAAAGCGAGCAAACAGCAGATATGTGTCAAGAAAAATCATGATATTCATGTGGCAGTTAGCAAAAAATAGATTGCCAACACAAGACAATTTGAGGTCACGGAAAATCATTCACCAAGAAGTGTACACAAGCTATCATCTCTGCAAACAAGAAGGAACATAATAAAATGTATCACACCTGTTCACAGAATGCAAGGTGACACTCCAGGTCTTGAAAGCAGCAAAGGAATGGCTAAATTGCACCTGCGCAATGGAGGCACCAGAATAGAAGACTTCGAGAATCACAGGCCAGGGACAATGGGTGCAGACACATGGAAGGTAATTCGGATTGCAATCACATGGATCATATGGAAAGCAAGAAACACACACCATTTTGAAGACAAAAATCCAGACTCGGCCGAATTGCTGCAACAAGTCAAGGAAACCTCCTGGGAATGGCACTGCTTTTTTGGAAAGATAAAGATCGACAATGGACACACCCATGAATCATGGTGCAGGGGGCCAACATCGTCGAGTCATCAATGAAGTAAGGAGATAGAAAATCGGGCATACGGATGAGGATTGCCATACGAGATCTGTACAAAAAATGCATTTTGTTTTCGTGTAACTTTTGATTATATATATACAAAAAATTGCTTACAAAAAAAAACAGACATTTTTGCGTCCAGCTTCTGGATTTTTTCATTCTCAGCTCTGATCTTAGCATTTATGTCACCATTAGTTGAGGCATTCCATGCCTTAATACTCATTCTTAATCTTTTATCTTATGCTTGAGAATAGTTCCATTTGAGTCTGCCTAGATAAACCTTGGCCAGTCTGTTTCCACCAGTTCTGCCAGGCTCTGTTGTTTCAGCCAAGTATCATACACCATAAATGGTTTTGGACCCCAATTTTTCATCCCTTGTGAAGTAAGTAATGGGCAGTGATCCGATAGCTCTCTGTCTAGAGTAGTCTGATTTGAATTAGGCCAAGATTGCAGCCACTCTTAGCTCAATAGTATTCTATTCATTCTGCTTGCTGTTGTACCATCCGGTCTAAACTATGTATAATCCGCTCGTCTCATTGGTATATTTACCAACTCAGCTTCAAATATGAAGTTAGAGAATTCTGCAGCTTCTGCAATATTAAAAGCAGCCACACCTGTTCTTTCAGTTGGAGATCTCACGGAGTTGAAATCTCCCAATACACAGATTCGGTCCCTTGGAAATTGTGCTCTGTGCTGAACAATCTCATTCCATAGCTGCCTCTTTTGAGGTAAGTGGCATGATGAATGTGCACAGATGATTGTGATCTCAATCATTTCTTGCCCCAAACAAGAACCTCTTACCACTTGAGCTTAAGAAAATTACCATTCCAAGATTTTTTGAAATCTATTTGTTTTCCAAGTTAATAAGATTCCCCCGGAAGCTCCAACAGAGTCTTTTTTGACAAAATCAAAATCATCATGTTTCCAAATTCTTTTCATAGCTCTTCTGTCCCACGATTGTAACTTTGTTTGCTGCACACCAATCAAGTCAATATCAAATTTCTTCAGCAAATTCTTCAACAGCCGTTTCTTTGTAGGGCTGCCGAGACCAAGGATATTCCAGCTGCTAATCTTCATTAACCTGTGGGACTTGCACAATTTATTGTCTGGATTCAACCTCAGCTGCCATAATCAACTTCGCAGCTCTGTTTCTTAAGTTCATTAGAAGTAGATTCTGGGTAGTGTCTACTGCTTTGTCTTTGAAATCTAAGCCAATTGTAGCACCACAGCTTACAGTAGCAAGTGTATCTGCCTCTACTTTCTTCCATACTTCCCAGTTCCCTTTTTTGTGTTTTTCAAGATACTGGACATACTGATTTTCGATGTGCTTTAGCATTGTTCTCACTGTTGCTAGGAGCTCTTCACTTCTCTCCTCAGATATCTCCTCTACTGGCTCTTGAGCCAATTGGACATTGTCATCTATAACTTGTTGGGTTGCTTGTCCTTTTCTTCAATCATTACCAAAGGTAGTCCAGGTTCCAAGTTTGGGCTTTGTGGCATCTCAGCATACTGTCTGCAATCTTGTAGAGTATGATCACCCTCTTGACCTGCTGTCTGGTGTGGTGAGCAAACAGCAGGTTAAGTAATGTTTGACCTCTACAATATTCTGATAGGAGATGACCGTTGCCTCATTGATTCTTCTCTTTCAACTTCATCTGCCCAGCAGGAAGATTGTCCTCGTTCCTTATTAGGAAACACAGTGTCTTTATTTAAGAACATTAGGCTCGCCTCATCATTCCGTGGAATGAACCTATTCCCAGGTTGTGGACTAGTTTGGCTGCCTTGCACTGGAGCTTTTTCTTCTTTGTGTGGTGTTACGTTTGGCTGTTCCCTTATAGTTAGTTGAGTCTTCTTAATCACAGGCCCTTGCTGTGTAAGTGGATTCTTGAGGATCCATTGTTGTCGAACATTTTGGTCATGAGGATCATCACATTTTGTAGTTTCAGTATCCATTTTAGAGTCTTGGCAACTTTCACCACATAGCAACTCTTCAACACGCATTTTATACTCTTTCCCATTTGCTAGTATTTGTCTTTCAAAGTGAATTCTTTCCTGTTTACTCGTCTGGACAAGTATAAGACCAATTCCAACATTATACCTTTCATATGTTTGTTCTGAAAAGTACTCGAAAATGCATATCCTCGGATAAGCCATTTGTAAAATCTTGATGACATACATGTGAGAGGTATGCCATACATTTTTAGCCAGCAGGCTCTTTTTCCTGTGAGTCATCATATTATCCTCAATGCACCAGGATCTCATTGTGCTGAAGGCAGTTAGCATATCTTCTGATTGGTCATTGAGAAGTTTGTTTTTCTCCCCCAGAGTTCTGGGTCTCAGCAACCTCGTATTTTCATTTACATACGAGAATTTCACCTCATTGTAACCATTTTTTTCTAGTGTTGTTTCAGCACTTTCATTGTCCACCCCAATACCTAGGGCGACCACCAAGCAGTTGTTTAACCATTGAGTTTCCTGCACTGTTGGAGTGAAAGAATCCAACTGAGGTTTTCTTGTCCTCTGCATTGGCTGTTCAGAGCATTGGCTTCCAATACGGTGCACGGTTAGGTGCTTTTTCAAGCCTAGGTTTTTCAGAGTAGTTCTTCCTTTGAGCTTGTCGCTCTTGTATTGGTCTGGCCTCCCTGTTTACATTTTTAGGTTCTCTTTCATACCTGGTCATACTCACTTCAAGGAACACATCCTCAATCCAGATGCCTTTTAACAACTCCTTTACATTTGTATTCTTAGGCATGGAGACAAAACCATATTTCATATTTCTCATATTCAGCCTGTTGGGGGAGATGTAGGTCTTTAACCGTGCCATACTCGTTGAATATTTGTAGTAGGTCTTCCTTTTTCCATTCATTCGGGAATCCAGTGAAATACAATGATAAGAAGTTTCTTTGATCCAACGGATGAATTCAGTTGAGGTTCCCTTCGTGCGATTTGACCACTTTTTATCATCTAGCTCTCTTCGTCTTAGATTTCTCAGATGTTGTTGTAATTCCTTTCTCATTCTCACTGGAACGTTGAATGAATTTGCAGGTTTTGTCGGGGGAACAACTACAGTGCTTTCTTTACACTAAGGATCATGGAGAAACCGAGATAGGCCCCGTCCTGCCAAACGTGCTCAACTGGAGTGACAAAGGAGGGCGACTATCCAGCCATTCCTGTCCAAAACCATACCGTTGTCCAACACTCCAGATAGTGGGAGAAAACCGTGAGATCTAACCCCTGCCAAACGAGCTCACCTGGAGTGGCAAAGGGGTTAATCTTTGGCCCTTCCCTGTTCGAGCTCCATTTTAGAGTGTGTATTCCGACAAAGAGTTTTTTCCGAAGCCAAATCTGACTGCAAGACTGAGTTTTTTTTAGAGAAGCTGCAAGATCCAACCTTGCCAAACGAGCTCACCCAGAATGACAAAAGGATGATTTCACAGCCATTCTAAGTTGTGGTGTCTTATGTATTGTGAATCCCGTCTCTAACAGCATCAGATTCCAGCCATGGCTACCGGAGGAGTTGAGGTCCGGAGGGACCTCGGTAAACGGGCCTGGGAGGTTTTTGAAATTCAAGCAGGAAAAATTGACCAACAATGGCCAGCTCTTTTGATGGACACGATTGAAACGTGATGGAGATTGACAATAAATTGTGATATTCAAGCCTTTTCTCCAACCAAATCATTACACTTTTATTGTGTGAATCCCACCTTCAAATTTATTAAATCATAATCATGCCATCATGAAATTAGCAACCCAATATGATATACACAAGAAACACAAATGGCAACAAATTCTTATATTTTTGTTGTTTAATATTTGTGGGAGAAAGTCAGCAACCCGCTATTTGGGAGAATTAAATTGGTACTGCACCCAATTTATTGGCTTGGTAAGCCAGTAAGTGAGTATTTTCAAAACAAATTAGACTTTGAACAGAGGAGTGATGTGGGACCCACAAGTCAGTGTATGGGACACACTTCCGAGGAGTGGGAAAGGGGTGAGTTTGAGAGTGTGTGATTTAACATCCGTGGGGGTTTCATAGAAATTTGCTGCATATTTTTATTTGGATCTTAAATTTATTCCATTTGGGTGGGTTTGAGAGTGTGGAATTTTTTTTTTTTGGTAGGCTGAGAGTGGAATTTAACATTCCTGGTGGATTCATAGAAATTTGCCGCATATTTTTATTTGGATCTTAAATTTACTCCATTTGGAGGGTCCAACATACCAGAAAACTATACTTTATGATACAAAATTATATACTTGAATTGAATCCCGGTAGTAGAAGAACCATAGAGCCGGCAGGCAACAACAAACACACACATCCATCTATAATGGTACTCTAGTACTTCCCAACAACTGACTCTATAACAAGCTCCCGATATTCCATGCTCTGCACTTACGGTTGACAATAAGAGGTAGAGATGATATTGATAGCTGGAACTAGAGGTGGTAACTGGTTAACTTTGGCGAATGCAGGGACGGATGTCGGACAATGTCGCTCTCTTCAGCATTTGCTGGTGTGGAAACTGATCTCATCCTCTATCCGGAGCCTATGAATGACAAACAATGTAAAGGGAGAGAAAATATACGACTAGTAGAGCAAAACAGGATTGAGTAGAGAAGACACTAAATGTTTTGGTACATAAATGTTAAGGTTACTGCTACTTGACAGCAGAAGAATGGGAGCGAGGGCGTACAGTGAGAAGAGCCCACTGACAGGCCAATCTCGCAGTGCCACGAGGGCACTGCACACCATACAGTGAGTTACCTCACTGTATACTCCCGCTTCCCAGAAGAATGGGATGTGGTCTCTCTGCCTTAAGAGATGCTGCCATCAGTGCAGCAACTCATTCATTATTTTTACTAATTCCAAAGATCTTCACCAGATAGGAGTATCAGTTTCATTTGAGCAGAGAGCCTGGCCTTTACAATGTTTTCTTATCAATAAGTACCACATTTAGTAAACTGTTTTCACATAGAAAACATGCAGTATAAGAAACTAACCTTGGCACGTTTGTTATACTGTCTGAATTCCGAAATATCAGGAGAAGAATGCGTGTTTTCTCCATGACGACACTCCATTCCTAACAACAAATTGATCATGAAATCAGGGCATATGTTTTCAAGTTAAAAAAAAACATGAAATGGCAGGAAATATACTCTGTTTAAAATGAAACCACTTGCCAAGAAAGTCCCTTAAGGATGTAGTCATAACCAGTGGCGGACCCTTATAGGGCCTGAGGGTGCAGGCGCACCCCCTAAAATTTTTTTATACTTGGACTTGCACCCTGTCGCACTCCCTAATTAGACTCCAGGATACCCTTGGGATCCGTGCCCTATGTAAAGCGCATTCACATGGTTAGAGCCCAGATCCGCCACTGGTCATAACATAAAGTCACAACTCACAAGTATTTTGTTCAAATATAAAGAGAAGGTCTATGGCAAGTAAGAAGTTACATAGAACAGCAAGATCAATATAACCTACAGGTTTGATGATATAATGCTTGATAAAATTATTTGCTAAAAAATGCCTGCAGAAATCATGGAAAAGGACTACAAGAGTGATTCAAACTCACCATCTACTGATTTCTTAGTCGAGGACTCAAATGCAAAAGGAGGAATCAGATCAAACTCAACACTCAATAGCGGACCATCCTCCTGGTAACGCTTTCCCAGCTGCCTTCTAACAGCCGTTATAACAGGATTCTCAAGTGGACCGATCACCTTTAAGAAGCCACGTGGGCCACCCGACCTATTTCTTACACTCATTACACCCCTAGGAAGTTTTGCGTTATGGTTGTTCGAAGTCGATATGTCAACCAAGTCCTCAATATGACTCTTAGACTTAATCCTTAATGAGGAAGTACTTGCTGAAGATGTATCATCTGTTCGATTAAGGTTTTCGAAGTACTGAGCGCCACCCTGATAGGTAAATTCTTCAGCAGATATGTGCTGAATTTTCGGCATATTCATATCCCAACCATGAGACTGCTTGATGCTGCCACAAGAATCTGGTTTTTGTCCACCACCACAGCCTTGTATCACTGTGCTTGACCGAGCTTGCCTTCCTGTTACGTGGCTGTCCTCACTCATAACCTTCTTGTACTTTGACCTTCGGTGACAAAACCATTCGGAAACTTGCTTCTCCGACAATCCTATTGACTCGGCGAATTTGCTTTTTAAAGACTCTTTGGGATACTTATGCTCTGGAAGAAGGAAGTAGCAGTTATATAAAGAATTCTGTCAGAGAAAGACAACCAGGAAGCCACTACACAAAAAAATGACTACATTACCATCATAAAACTTCTCCAGTGCTTGCACCTGAGCAGGTGTCTTCACAGTTCTCTTCTTGCTCCTCTCTAGAGATCATCGATGTAAAGCCGTGATCAGCTGAGAGGGATGAGATAAAAAAAAAAAAAAAACAAGAGAAGCTAACTGCAAGCATGAAAAGCTGCTAATATGCAAAAGGCTCACCATATTCATTAATATATTAGAGTTAATCAGCATGTAAATGGACAAACAACAAAACATTTTGTGGAATGCAGGTTCTACTAGGATGCGAGGCACCCGAGCTAAGTAGCTAGTAAATCTTGCTCAAATTCAAATTTTTGTAAGATTTCTCATGGAACAATTAAGAAAGCATGTCAGAGTTGCTCATGCTACAACCTCACAGAATTCTTCAAAAAAGTAGCTGTTAGGTTTATTCCAAATTGAAATATTAACCAAGATGACATTGACCTAGTGGTGTGAGTGTCCTAGTGTGTGTGAGTGTGGTGGTTGTGTTAGGTCAAGGGTTCGAATTTTGGTACCACACACACAAAAAAAATTTAAGTGTTAGGTCAAGGGTTCGAATCTGGATATAAAATTCTGGACCATAAAATTTCAAGGAACAAATGTTTCTCTAGCAGGCCGGTACCAGCCCTGGCACAGAAGTTATCTACATGGTTTCAATTCATCTTTTATTTTCGCACAAGATTATACCACATATTCATAAACTGTCAATTAATGATTTAATGGTTTCAATTATCTGCGAATCAGACTCACCATAAAAATTATAATTTCACGACATAAAGCTGCAAAATCATTACCACAACCATCTCCCCCAAAGAAAACGTAATGAAGGATTGGTCCTGTACGTTCCCCTCCTCCAGCAAGATACAGGGAGGCACGCATATGTACCAAAAATTACAAGACTCGTGCAAAATTGAAGTAAAAATCATAAATAGAACAGATCCAGCCCCAGACATTCTTGATTCTATAACCAACATAAACACAAATGCAGAAATAGAACATTGCAAGGATAACCTAAACTTCATGATTTGAGGAGGAGAATGCCCTAAATGGAAGACAAGTATATACCATTCAACAGAAGCCACATGAATCCTGACAAATTCTGTAATCCAACAGAAAATAATAGCAAAACAAACACAAATTATAAATCACTGCTCAGTCATGATCTCTTCTGTAAACCGAATAAAAATAATAAATAAACGGAATTTAAGAAAGTCGTACCGTCTTCCATGACTTCTCCGGCCGGCTCGAATTTTCCTTCACCTCTCTCCTCTACCGACCCATCAACAAACAGAACCCACTAGGGTGCACCCCCAAAAATTG
Source organism: Pinguicula primuliflora (assembly GCA_025802335.1). NCBI lineage: Eukaryota > Viridiplantae > Streptophyta > Magnoliopsida > Lamiales > Lentibulariaceae > Pinguicula > Pinguicula primuliflora. The sequence continues at coordinate 9,833 of JAOYMZ010056450.1, forward strand.
GTGAGAGAAATTCAATTGGGAGAATCATTTTGGGTTAAATGAGTGAGTTTGTTTCTGGGCTTGCAGTGGGAGAAAAAGAGGAAGGGCCTTACACAATTTTTCTGGGTCTATATTATCCTGCCACTCAATTTGCAATCTTTTTGCACGACTCTGATTCTTCTTTTTTGGATTATGTTCCCCAACAACTGTTGCCCCATCCCCCACTCAAAGCCCTTAAATGCAGCAGATCGCGTTAACTTCTTGTAGCTTTTTCAAGAAAAAATAGATAAAAATCGTACATCGATATGGAATGAAGATTGGCAGGGATTCTGCATCCAAGGCAAAGACTTGCCGACTTGCCGAATATGCATGAAAGAAAAATATAATAATCTTTTTAGTTTTGTGATTTCCTGCACTTGCACTTCGTAAAGAGATTCCAATAGGGGAGATGCTACCTGTCCCAATTAATAGTCAAGGTAGTGATTTCCCGTTTTTTTAATAATTTACTTTTTTTCAATGTCGTTTTCATCCTCCCATTTTTCTTGCAGTCCTGAACGGAAGTTTATGCAGATATATATATATATATTTTTTTTTTTTTTTGCGTACTGGAAGGTATCCCAGCCGACAGCCAGGAGACTAATTCTCCGTCCCTTGGTCAGCACATTAAGTGGTAGGGGACTGGCCAAATATTTTTCTCCATTCACATGAGTAGTAATCGAACTCCTAACCTCATGCAGATATTCTTTGAGTATGCTCTTTTGTTTTTTATTCATTTGTTTATTTTATTATATATTAATTTAAATTTAAATTTTTTTCCTACTATCTTCAAAATCAAATTTATCCAAAAAAATTGTTCACCATTCACATAAACGGATTGTACCATAATTATCAGCATGTTGTGTGGTTCGATTAGAGATGTCAGCTGATATTGTTTCAAAATTGTTTATTAAAATTGACAATCAACATTACGGCGCCAACTAAAACCTTACACAATTAACCCAAAATTCTACAGATTATAAATGCTAAACATTATTTAAATAGTAATTAATATTACAGCGGCTTTACCGCCGAAAAACTAAAACCCTAAATGATGAACTCAAACTCTATTTATCCTAAATGCTAAACTTTATTTTATAATGATGAAAATGCTGCACAATATTATGCATCACCTTCCACATGAAAATGCTGAATTTTGTTGGCCATCCAGGGCCCCAAATCCATTTGTAATTCAAGGTAAGGTTGTGTTGTTGTCTGACTGTATGCCATGCTGATTTAATAGTGAATTCACCTCTTGGAGTCTGCTTCCAAATCATTTGATCAGGTTCCCCATGGTAGATAGGAATAGATAAGATAATAGGAAGCTGTTGAGCAGATGCACATGAGCTTAACGTTTCCTCATTCCATCTGTTTTCCTGCCAAAACTCATGGACTCGGTTTTCTTCAGGGATGGAGGTCAGATGTGATCTGAAATCCATTAGGCCATGCTAATCATCATGAATAACGTTGCAGTTTCCTTTGCCAAGAAGCCAATAAGTGTTCGCTAGCATAATGTCACTGACCTCCATAATCCTTTTCCAAATGTGTGAATCATAAGCTTTTACCGTAACCATAGTAATGTCAGTCTAGCTGTAGTATTTTTTAAGCACAAAATCAGACCATAGTCCATTTCCCTGCCTCACTTTCTACCATAGTTTCATACTGAAAGCGTAAATGATATCATATAGTCGTCGGCAACCCAAACCTCCTTCAGCTTGTGGAAGACATATATTTATCCATGACCTCCAGTGTGCCTTTTTCTGTTGTTGGTCCATCCCCAGAAAAAATCAGACATAAGACTTTCTATTCGGCTCACAATCCCCGCAGGGGGCTGCAATACCATTAGTAGATAAATTGGGAGGCTACTAAGGACATAATTTATAAGGGTCAATCTTCCTCCGTTAGATAAGGATGAGGATGCCCAGCCATCCATTCTTTGTTGCAATTTGGATAGGAGACCATGAAAGAGGGAAGGTGATTTCCTTCCGGTGTATAATGGTGCACCCAGATAGGATATGGGCAGCGGGGTCCGAGAGAAACCAGTCCATTGCTTGATAAGGTTTATCCTTTCAATTGGAATCGTGGAAGAGATAATAAGGCTGCTCTTCGAGATATTCACTAGCTGTCCAGAAATACGCTCATATGTGTGCAGCAATTTTAACACGACATCAAGTGCAAATTTTGTCCCTCTGTAGAAAATAAGAATGTCGTCCGCATAGGCTAAGTGAGATATGATAGGGCAGCCTCTTGGGACACTGTAAGCATAGGAAGTACAAGTCATCATCAATTTTTGAAGCCCACGGCTCAGAACTTCAGCTCCAATTACAAAGAGAAGCGGTGAGAGGGGGTCACCCTGTCGAAGACCCCTGGTAGCTTTAAAATATCCATGAGAGGTCCCTTCCATCAAGATAGAAAAATTACAGCTTGAAATAATTCGCCAGACTCTGTCAATAAATGGTTCTGCAAACCCAAAGGCTTGTATGACCTTAATCAAGAACTGCCAGGAGATCATGTCAAATGCTTTTGCCATATCCAATTTGAGGGCTACATTGTGCCCCCGGATTGGCTTCCTGAGGTAATGCATCATTTCTTGTGCCAATAGGATGTTATCCGTGATGTTTCTGCCTGTAATAAATCCACTTTGATAAGGGGATATAATGTGTGGCAGCACTTCCCCGAGTCTCAATGCTAAGAGCTTAGAAATGACCTTTCCAATAAAATTGCATATACGGATAGGTCTGAAGTCCGAGCACTGTTTTGGTGGGGTGTTTTTAGGGATCAATGCAATAAAAGTACTAGTGTATGAGCCACCTAGTTCCCCTCCTGCATAGAAGGCCAGAATTGCAGCAACCACATCTGATTTAATAATGTCCCAGCAAGACTTGTAGAAATTGCCCGTAAAACCGTCTATTCTAGGCGCACTATCCTTGCATAGACTGAAGACAACATTTTTTTATCTCATCTTCGGTTGGCCAGTTGCATAGGTTGTCATTCATTTCATCCGTGACAAATTTTGGGATATCTTGCATCCATTCCTCACCTTGGCAAACAGGTTCTGCAGACAGTTGGTTTTCAAAGTAAGATTGCAGCAAATTTCTGATTTCAGCAGGATCAGAGGTGTAGACTCCTGCTCCATTTTGCAATTTTGTCACGGCTCCTTTGGGACGAGCCATCTTTACAGTCTTATGGAAGTACTCTGTGTTCCTGTCTCCTGCTTGCAGCCATTTGATACGAGATTTCTGCCTCCAAAACATCTCTTCTGCCAGAAGACTCTGTTTATACTCTGCTTTAGCTTTTTGGAGTAGCATTCTATCATCTTGAGAGCCACTGGTGTCATACTGAATTTCGAGAGCAGCCAGATTATCCTCCGCGTCTCTGATGTTCTGGAAAATATTGCTGTATGTGTCCTTATTCCAGATTCAAAGGGAGCCCTGTAGCCTCTTTAATTTGATGGCTAAACATTGCAGAGCATTGAGGTGTCACAAGGTTCGTTCCAGGAAGCAGCAACCATCGGCAGAAAATCCTTGTTGAGTGTCCAAAAATCCTGGAAAATAAATCTGCTGAGCTTTCCTGT
>JAOYMZ010056461.1:0-13418 GCA_025802335.1 Pinguicula primuliflora
TAGCTTTTCGTAGATATGCTTGAGCAAGAGGTCATTTAAGTTTGCTCTGGTTGTTTAAAATTGCATGCTTATACCTGCAGGAAGGGGCACCTGAGCAAAGCTAGAACAACATTACTGCTTCATTTCTAACTGAATATGTACGAAAATTTTGCCTAGGCAGGCCTGGTGCTCGACGCTCCTTACTGCCATGGTCGGCACTAGCGCGAGCACCATTTACAACATTGACAATCATGTTTCAGAAATCATTTTCTTGTCACATTTCTTAGCTGGTGACTTAAATGAATACCGTCTCAAATATTTTACATGCATTTGTCACTGAGTTTTCGATATTATGATAGTTGTAAACATGCAAGCTAAATGCCTTGCATATACTGCACATAATTCTTTGATATTTGGTCATGGTGGTCAGCCAAATTCTGGTATGCTTCTAATCAAACTACATCTTCTTGATTTTCTATTTTGTCAGTCTAAGAAGAAAACGAGAAATAGAGCTTACGACATTCTGGTACAAATTGGTCACATGTGAGGTTGGGGAGGGAGATAGCAAGAAAGGGAAGTTGCAACAATTTTTTAATATGGTACTGGGTCCGATTCTCCTGGAGATGCCCCTCCTGCCATATGGAGCAAATTAATAAAATGCTCATTTGACTAAATGTAGGTTGCTGGGGCCTCGCTGGCGATACCCCAAATATGATCAGTGCTTCGATGACAGGCGTAGCTCGCTTGGCTTATGAGTTCTCTAACCTTGTTTCTCCTGCTTATAATGTTCTTCCTTCCCTCAGTATTTCTCCTTCTTCAAAGAAAGAACAAAGAAACAACGAAAGTACACTCAATTATTCAAATGATACTTATCCTTAATCGAATGATTAAAACATTCTAGTTATGTGTATTTTTCAGCTTAGAACTTTTGCATTTCTTGCAGACTAACTTGGGCCTGCTTAAGGTATTGGTGGCCAAGTCACAACCTGAAAACCTGAAAACACACTTCAAAAACATGATCGATGGCTTGCTGATTTGGTAAGATAGCACTAGGAACAATTTCAAAGCCAAAGTAAGTTTGGGGACTTTATGGTTGGTTTGCAATTTCTTTTGTTTATGCTCAGTATTTCCTCGCAATTGAACAAACTGAGGATACAACTTAATGTCTTCTCATTGCTTTAGTTGTCGTTTTGTTCTGAATTATAAATTTACCCGTCTATGATTTCATGTAGGTTAAACTGCTTCTTGAAATGCTTATAAAGAAATGTGGTCTTCATGCCGTCAGCAATCATGCCCGAAGAACACATGAAACTTGTGACCAATATAAGGAAGGTTTTTAACTATACTTATGAGGGATACGACATTTTTCTTTCTAAAATGTATAATTTCGAACATTTGATATTTTTTCTACGTGCAGCTCAAGGAGCATAGTGAGAGAATAAGTGCTGCTAGATCTTTAGATGAAAGGTCAGTTTTATCGAAGGCCACTACTTCCTGGTACTTCTATTTAAGCTATACTATGATAGTACTGTATATGTCCAGATCTAATGACTACTAACTACATTATAAATCAAATATCCTAGAGTCTGCAACCATTCTTTTTAGCATTTGGTGATATGTAAAAATTAAATTCCCGGTTTCGTTTTTGATCCTTTTAACAATCATGAACCCTGTTTGTCCAAATCAAATGACTACTAACAACATTATAAACTTTGTTGCTAAAAGCTGTCAATTTTGGTACTGCATTCATTTTTGCATATTCCCTTGACCTTTTTTAAAACACTCTAGAGTCGCACACCCTTACAAACACGAGGTTGTGTGGTCTCTGGCAGAGAGACTACAATCATGAAAACAGATCATTTTCTGCCATCAGATTTGTGTGTCAACAGATTGTGATTGTCCTGTAGGATCTTTCATGGGTGGCACTTTGGTGTAGTAGTATTGTGTAAGCTATGAGATACTTGAGCATTTTCTTTTCAATATTTCTTACTACACTACCGTGGATTTTACAGTATGAACAAATGGAATCATAGCATTATCTTCTCCGACTTTAAAGCAGATACTGATTTAAGTGAACATAGTGTTTCTGGTTGACAGAGCAAATATCTATCAACCATGCAATCCAAAGCATCTTTATTAAGGTCAGTTATTTGTAATGTTTGATTAATACCTTTTGAAATCCATATAGGCACCTTGGATTGGGAGCGGTACTGGCCGATCTCGATGTTGAGTAATCACTAATCATGAGTTCTGTCTCTATCTGATATCTAACCCGATACTAGTAACATTACCAGATCAAAAAGAACTCGTAAGGAAACAAAGAGATTGCTAGAAGATTCATTCGAAGAATTGGTGGATGAGCCCCTTGACATGCTAGATAATCACACTACATGATCTGCTCGCCGATCAACACAGCGAGTAAAACGAAAATCTGATTCAGATGATGATCCTGAAATAGACGCTGAAGGGCGTATAATTATTCATGAGCATGGTAAGGTGAAAAAATTGGACCGGAAGCAGAAAGGAGATTTGGTGTTAGATATAGAGACAGATGGAAAATCCGAAGCAAGGAGCTAAGTATCTGCGAACTCCAGGGTAGCTCAGAAACGAAGAATGACACCAGAGACAGGGTTGGCGTATACTGGTAAAGAGTATGCGAGTAAGAAGGCTGGTGGTGATGTGAGGAAGAAAGACAAGCGTGAACCCTATGCATATTGGCCCCCTGACCGCAAAATGTTGAGCCGAAGGCCGGAACATCGGGCAGCAGCAAGAAAAGGCATGGTAAGAATAAGGAAGCTAACCAAAAGCTTGAAGGAAAAAGCTCTTTCTATGAAACAACTCGAGTCAGAAAAGATTAAAAGAGTGGCTGGCTACCATCCCAGAAGCTAGATGGATACGAGTCTTGAATTGTTGAAGCACAAGCATGGGCTGTGCGCTTGGTTTTGTACATGAGAAATCAACATCGTTTGTACTGAAACAATTGTAATCAGCTGATCTCTTCTAGGCTTATGATTATTGGTTAACATTATGTATTTTATTTTTGAATCCATCGTGTGTGAGGTACTTTGTGATGGAAGAAATTACCAGTTACATTTGCATACATCCCTCCTGATTAGCAAGAATCAGTATTCTGTAAAGTGTATGGACGTCTAGCTTAAGATTCTCTTGCAGACCTCATATCCGAATAGAACAAAAATATCATCTTTCGAACTTATGCTCATTTCTGGAAACATGGAGATTGCATATGCATGTAGATACAATAGCAAAAATGGGAACATCAGGTTTGATACTCGTTCAACATATGCTACATATGCTTCAGGTTCTCTAACGTGTTGTTTCACAGAACAATGGCAGAAACGAAACTTCTTTTACCAATATCAGTTGTCCCAAACATCTGCCATCCAGGGTGGTCCACATCGTAGAACTCCATCTGTTATCGCAGCAGATGAAAATAATCAGACGAGAAGGAACATGGTTACCCGGAATTGGGGAGTATACGGTGAGATAATCACTGTATACATTGTTACCCACCTTAAACCTATTCAATTTACCGTGTCATATATATCAGTATCTCCTCCACCAATTACATACATATATCCACCCATCACGAAGGAGCCCATTGTCGCCCTAGGGAGCGACAAGGGTTCAGCATTTATCCAGCCGCCAAAGCGAACATCAAGAACCTCAGTGGTGGAGGTCGCCGTGTCCTCTGTGAAACCGCCAATTGCATGTCTGCAATGAACGCCATGGCTCAACTAGGTAAGCAGATGATATAAAATTACTGTATGCTTGAAATTAACTCCAAAATGTTCTAATCAAAGTCAGCAAGAAGTAGCCAGAATAATTCCTTTCTAATGAACCAGAATAGTTCACTTCTAATGAAACTAAAGGCAGAACTGAAGCTCCATCAGATGTAGAGAGCCAATGTGTGCTCATAAACATAAATGGTGCACATCTATCGGTTAAGATCTTACATTTTTTCGTTACAGGCGATCAAACAATGGGCCCCTCTCCTCGAGTTCATGCTGCCAAGCTTCCTCCATGCACTCTCTCTTGGATCAAATCTTTCAACAGTACTGCTCAGGATAAAACACACGAAAATAAGGTCAGAAGAGGAATAAGATCCCATTCCCTTTTTCCTTTTGCTTACAATAGAAGGGCCAAGAACATTAATATATCTCAACGTTACTATAATCCAAACATCTCATACATAAAAAATATTCAATGTTGTGAATATAGTTCACACCATTAGGTCACAGTTTATTTCCCAGAAAGTAGACTAATTCGAAGAAAACATCTTAGTGGATCGACTTCAAACTCAATCACCCTCCCTAAAGGTCTAAACAAAACCAATAATAACCGTTACGGTTATTGAGCCTGCTCCAGCTCTATGAGTTTTCTTCGAAAGCACAAGCCCTGTTTGTTGCTCAAGGAGTTCAAGGCAACTCATTTCTAATTTTCATAATGTATATAAATGAATATATAAATGAACTAGCACAAACTACACAGAAAAAATATGGTAAAGGCACGGATAAAATTTCAAATGTAGACAATAAAAACTAAGAGAACAGAAGATAAAGAATATGGCCTACTTCAAGTAGCTGTTTCCATCAAAGCCACCAGTAACGTAGATGGCGCCATTCAGAGTCACGGCGCCAAGAGCAGAACGCTGCAGAGAGAGAGCAGAATCCACACAATTAGGTTCCAAGGAATGACATTCTCGAGCTTTAGTTGTACCAGTATGAGCAGACATTGCAGAAAAGGTACTAATGGTCAAAGAAAATGGGGAAAAATACAATAACAAAATCAGATTTTACGAGCACTCCATTCTGGCCAATTAGTGACTCTTCTGTCAATATTAACTGCTCAGAAAAGTTAGTCCTCATTGTCATTTGTAATGTTATTAACTATGCGAAAGGCAAAAAAATATTGTTCTAAAAAACTATTTGTTTGGATAAACAACATAAGCTAAGCAAGCTATGTCAGAGCAAGCTTCACATGGCCAGATGAACTTGAAGTAAGATTGGTCATTTTGAATGTTCTAGTTCAACGAACAGAATATACACAAGTAGTTAAGATTTGTTTCATTTCTTGGGGTGAGCGAAGTATGCACTTTGTTTTATGTTCAATCACAGAAAATGAGGCATATTCCAATTGTTTTTCCTAAGAAATATGTTTGTATAAACTATTACCATCGAGAAAAACCTATCCACGTGGATTATCACCTCGATCTTTATCTTAGCCCTTCATCTCGAAATATTGTTCAGACGTGTCTAACGAACATATTACATGAACGAATGACATAGGCCGATATAACAATTAAGCTGGAAGACAAATTTTTTTAATGCACAATACAACAAATATAACAGGAAAAGTTATATTACCCTTTGAAGCATAGATTGGCTAGAAATCCACCGTCCAAGGTTTATGTCAAAGAACTCCACATCCGGGAAACTAAAACTAGTTTCACCACCTATTGCAAAAATCTTATCATCCAAGGATACTCCAGCCATGTTCCCTTTCTTTTGATTCAGTGATGGCCTTTGCATCCACTCATCACAGCTTGGGTTGTATGATTCAACTACGATATAATAAAGATTTACAAATTTTGTACAGGGAAATTTCGGAAAGAACTAAGATGACGAAAACAGAGTTACGGAAAGCATACCTGTGTCATACCATTCGCTATCATGAAAACCACCGAAAACATAGACCTCATTGTTCAACTTGGCTACAGAGCCATAAGATCGCAGAGAGGTTATTGGACACAGAGGAGTGATAACGTCATTATATGGAGAATATGAACCCAAATCTCTAAGCCATGTGACTCCATTATATCCTCCAATGATGAAAACGGACTCGTCAAATCTGAGATTTGATGATCTACTCGTTTCTAAAGAACTGCAGTTACTTCCACCGCATTCTGGGTCAAATTCCCATAATCTTTTCTTTAACTTACCAGTTTCTACTTTTGAATTGGCCTGCATAATTAATAGGTTAATTAGTTTAGCCACTAGGACGTCACAACATCGATCAAATAAGAACTGATAATCAAAATTGTAAAAAAAAAAATGCCCATAATCATGTATGCATTTTGCAGAATACATAGTTTAAGCTAGCAATGTACATATCAACCATTCAGCAGCATGACAACAATACTAGGCATGATAATAGTCAGCTCAGCGTTTAAGAATCATTATCAATCGAGCAGTCGGCATGGTTACTACACCAAATAAGACAATATGCTCAGTCAATACAATCATTCATGTTGGGTTTCTATAACTTCATAAGCATCTGAGAACTCCATAAAGAACTCTCGTTCAAAGACATAACCATTGCCTCCATGAAGCAAAGAGTTGGGGTACTCATCAGTTTCAACCACAAGGGAATCCTGAAGGTATAAATTTACATCAAGGGAAGAAGCAATACCAGTTCCTTCTCGAGATTTTCAATTCTTGAACTTTGATATAAGTCAGAGACCTTCAACCTTTCAACTTCATCCTTCATCTGTGCCAAAAAAAGGAAAGGATTAATACTCCCCAAGTATGCCGTCAAATGCTAGAAATTAGCTAATGTAAAACAGAATATACCTGGTAAATGACTAACTCAAGTTCAAAATCTTTTCCCGATGTACTTATGGAAGGTTCTTCATATGCTCTAGTACCAACGAGCTCGAACCCCGAGTGTCCCAAACTATCACTATCTCCATTCAAAAAGTTTTTACTCTCTGATATGTTATTTGCCTGATCATCGGCTTCCCAGTCTTCCCAGCATCCCGATACATGTGAATTGAACTCGGTATCCAATTTGTAAGGACACAGCTGTTCGTCTGTTTGAAAAGAAGATGAAGCAAATCCCGGATCAGATTCCAGAACTATGGCATTCTTCCCGTCCATGGATGATGCTGGATTTTTTACAGTGTCAGCAAACCACTTCTTCTGCATCCCAAAATCAGGTTTGTTTTCTACTAAGCATACATTTGGTGGTTGAGTCACTTTCAGAGGTAACGGTGAAGGAGAAAATAACTCGATCAATCTTTTGGTTTGCTCTCTGTCAAGTTCAAACCAAAAATGCCTATCTGTGTAGTAATTTCTCGAGATTGCTGGTTTAAATTTATCTTCGGACAATGGCGAGCATTTCATTACAGTTTTGACTCGTACCTGAAACAGAAGATTGTGCAAGTAGTCAGCACATTTTCGTAGAAACATCCATAATTTTGCAAGAAATCAAAGATGAACCTAAGTAAAAAAAAACACTAATGCTAATTCTCATAGTTTGATGCCAGGCTGCCAAAATTATCCTCAACCCCAGACAACGCAAGCATAATTGAAATATGGATGCATAAGCCTACTTGTGCTGGATAGTGTGTCAGCACAGCGCCTTCACTCTCAGTCCATGCATTTGAGTCGATATACATTTGTCCTTGTGTTATCGCCTCAAAGACTCCGTGGATCTTCCGATCAGAAGCATTAAATAGAAAAATAGGCAGGCCAGGGGTGATGTTCTTGACGAAACAAAAATATGGAGTTGGTAATCCTACTCAAGTTTTGGTACAAAAATGCTACACAAGTCAGAATGTTCAAGACATACGCACAAAAAATTAAGTTACAGAAAACTACAACTAAACCGACTCCCGAAGATGAACATCTATGACAAATGCTTACCAAATAGATTCTTCTCAAGACATTCCTTCTTGGTATGATTCTTTGATCCAAAAATTACTGCTCCCAGTTCACCTTTTGGCAAATTTCTCGCAGGCCCACCAGAGTTAAATGTCCATTGGGTTTCAAATTTCTCCTTGGAATAACAAGGTTTAGATTTATTCCCCATCTGCAGTTTCAGCAAAATAAAATGTGAAAATAAGACAAGGCACTAAACAATTTTCAGAAAGATGGAACAAACAACCAATTGCAGCACTGATTTCTCAGCACAGCATGCAAGAACCGCAAGAGTTGGCTAGATTCAGGTACGGACGTTCAAGAACAACCCATTCATTTCAAAGCAAGAATAAACCCCCATTGTGTTCACTCCACTTGGAACAAGATACCCCAAAAAATCCAAAGCAAGACTGCTCGGTATTCGGTACTGTACTGAGCGGGAGGAAACAACAAAGGGATTTATACTTTTCTCGATCAAAAAATGATGCGTAAAAGACCCACGAGAAAATACAGAAATATCCGTTCAAAAACTAGTCATCGTTCAAAACTTTACCTCCGCCATGAAAAAACAGAAACGAGCTCGCCCAAAATAACTCCTAAAACATACATTACCTTTGAAATCACACACGCCGCGGATCAACTGAGCGGAAAACGTCTCAATAGCAAGCAACTGCTCCGTGAAAATGGTGAAAATGCTATAGGGTGAGATTCTCATTAGACGTGATACGGACATTAAGTGTGTTTTTTTTGCTTTCGGCGAGTTCAGAGAGTTAGAGGGCTTTCCGCCAAAAATAGATAGAAGTTGCATGAAATGTCCTAATTATCCTTAATCAATACTTGTATTAAAAAGGAAATGAAAATAGACCAAACGGAAAAAAATGGTAATGGTCATATTGGTGCTTGTAATGTTTTATAATTTATATATATTAGATTATTTTAATTACTTTATAAGCTTATTTATGTGATTAAAGACCAAAGTTAATGTTTAGTGCATTTTAAACTTAGATGAATTTTAAACACTTTAATGATCGAGGAGTGTCCAAAAAATACTACCGGCACCGATAAACCCGGTACCGGTACCGGTACTAGGCTCTGGTACCAGTTAGGTAACCGATACCGGTACCACAAAAACCGGTACCGGACTGGTACCGGTACCGATAAAATAATTAATAAAATAATATTTTATTTTATTTTTAATTTTATTCCACAAAAAAATATTTTTTTAAGTTTTTTTTTTAAAAATGTATTCAGTACCGGTACCGGTACCGAAACAGAACGGTACCGGTACCTGCCCAGACTGGACCGAGGGTACCGGTACCGATAAGTACCGGTACCGGTTCGGCCCGGTACCGGTACCGGTACCAAAAGCTAGTACCATTAAGGGGCCGGTACTGGTACCGGTCCTGGGTCGGACCGATGCCGACCGGCTCGTTAGACACCCCTAATGATCGATTTAATGTAAACAATAGTTAGATGAAAGTATCAGATTGAAACTGAACACGCTACTCACTTACTGAGCAACGGAGAATTGCACTTTAAACTTATATCTATATGATTTTTGTTTTTTTCCATCAAAACACAATATTTTTTATCTCCATATATATATTTTCTATCGGTGAAGTTAATTCCGACCACGAGCATTGGCAGTAGTCGGAACTAAACATGGATTTCTCAGTAGTAAGCAACTACTGCTGCGTGAAATAGGTGTAGAGATGAAAATGCCGTGAAATTCTGCAAAGGAAAATTGTGAAAATGGTGTAGGGTGAGATTTGCTAAATTAGGTCAATTTGAACGTGATACAATAGTACAGAGAGATTTATTCAATGCTTTTCTTGTTTTCTACAAGTTTATAGGGACTTCTGCCAAAAATCGATCAAAAGCAAAAGTTGGGTGAAATATCGTAACTATCCCTCATCAATACTTGTATTAAAATGGAAATAAAAATGGAAAAATGGGGAAAAATGTTAACTGTCATATGGGTAAATCCAAAAATTTAGACCCCATGGACAGCTTGAAAGTACACTTAATTGGTGTTGTATTGTAATGTTTTATAATCGTAAATTTCAATTTATCCCTTTTTAGTTTGACCTAAATTCAATTTATCTCTCTATGGTTTTAAAATTTTAATTTATCCCATTTGTGGTTTCAAAAAATTTTTAACGCGCCCTCTTATTTTATTTATAATAATTTATGTAAAGACTAATATACCTTTCTTATTTAATAAAAAATAATTATTTTAAAATGCTAAAAACTAACCTTTTCAAATTTTTTTATTTTATGAACTAAAAATGGGCACAGAGCAGAATCGATCCTAGGTCCAATAAAAGATGAGATCAAACTCCTGCTAAGTTATACGCTTATTTGTTACCATACAGCAAATTAAATATATTGAACAAAATTTGACTTTTTTGAATTAAGAAAAACTATAACTTCAATTTTGTTACATTCCTAAAAACTAAAACATCCCTTGTGGACTATCAACAAGTACATACGAATAGTTAAAAAGGTGTTATACATATGTTGGGATATTTAATTATAATTTAAATTATATTTTTTAAAAAATAATAATATTTAAAAATATATATTATAGAATATAATTAATTAATTTTGTGACATTCATAAGGTTTGATTTTTTGGGAACATACATATTTTGAGATATTTAATTAAAATTTAAATAACATTTTTTTAAAATATAAAAATATTTAAAAATATATATCATAGAATATAATTAATTAATTTTGTGACATTCGTAAGGTTTGATTTTTTGGGACATACGGAAGTGAGTAACAAAAGGTGACATACATATTTTGCGATGTTTAATTACAATTTAAATAACATTGTTAATAATAATATTATTGTTATTTAAAATATTAAAAAATTAGGGATAAAAAATCTTTTCCATGCAAAATTTTCAATCACTTTCTCACCTTCCGTGGGTGCATTAAACGCGGGATAAATTAAATTTTTTTGAAACCACAGGGGGTAATTGGAATTTTGAAACCACAAAGGGTAAATTAATTTTAGACCAAACCAGATGGAAGTAAATTAGAATTTACTCGTTTTATAAAATATATATATAGAGAGAGAGAGAGTATTTTAATTACTTTATAGGTGCAGGATCCGGTGACAGTAAAAAAACAGGATTTTAGACATGATTTTCAATTCCGGCCACTAGGGTTGCCCGTTGACGGAATTGGGCACATCGTTAGAAAGCTTATACATAGAATTGAATATGTTCAAGTTTTGGTGATATTCCGACGACGTTATCACCGTTTAACGGAGGGTTATAAATCCCCTTGGGTTAAGCACATCGTTAGAAAGCTTATACTTCGTCGCCAGAATCGAAACTAAACATGAAATTTTTCATCTACAATGTATAAGCTTTCTAAAGATGTGCCCAATTCCGTCAACGGACAATCCTAGTGGCATGGATGTATAAAATCATGTCAGCGGAATTTGTCCCTATATATATTAGCCATAATTAAATACCCGAATAGTAAAGTCGGAAATAACTCGTCAGTCGGTAAAACCACTATGCATTCGTGGTTAACCAGGATAAGACATCCGCGCTCCAATAATTTGTATTAAGTTAAGTATAACATCTGTGTTATTCTATTCATGGCTGACGGCTAAGTGCAAATCCGAATATCTCTGTCGGGTCCTTTCCCTAAACCCTAATTACTTATTTATTTTAATACTTATCCAAAAAAAGTCTTTTCGTGAAATTCTAAAACTTTTCATATACTGTGTGTGTAGTCTTTTCTATGATCATTCAAAATCTTGTTCTTGTTGTAGATACAACAATAACAACAAAAAATCATTCGTCCCACATACGAAAAAAAAAAGAAAACCATTCGTAACACATGGTTACCAATGTTGCTTCCTTCTCTGATTTCGTCTAGTGAAGTGGTGCTGGTGTGTCTTCCAGGATAAAATGAGCTGTCCCTAATGGATTTTGCTATCTCCTGATTGTGTTCGCTCCAACTCTCATAACAATCCCTATCATGGGGTAGTAAAGGTTGGCCTTCCTTGCAAGTTGGATCTACTTTCTTGGGATGCTTCTTATTGTGATCAAGCTTCGGAGAAATTTGACCAATTCTATGGTCCGACATTGGAAGGAAAAGGACATAAGCATTAATCTCTGTTGTCGAGGAATCCAGAATCAGTGGTGTAAGCACCTTCACGCACTCCATCTTCCAGCCTTCCAAATGGGGTGTTGGAAGATGCTTTACCAAAATCAATATCGAAGGTGAAGAGAAAGTCTGTATCGGTGAATGCTATTTTAGGATCAGTGATGAAAACCATGGGAGCATCTTACTGTTTTATTAATTCCAAGTCATCGTGTAGATTTTATATACTGGATGAAAGGAATTGATTGATAATGATCATGAATCCGTCTTACTGAGGCATTCGTTGCTAACTCGACGAGTCATGTCGATTTTGTCAAATGGATGTTTTTGTCATAGTTAGTATCTCGAATAGCCTTGTCAGAACTAACACACATCAGTCGATCCGACAGAGACCCAACGTGGTTAACCATCGAACCATTCGTGCTCCAACTATCCTTTAATAAATGCAACATCCGAGGAGACTATATTAAATCGTTGACTACAGCTGGTCCACACCTCAACGCAATGATTAAATCAACTTTCCATCTTAATTCTTAAGTAAGCCTGAATTAAAGAGCACGCACACACATCTCGGATAGTGGATTCATTCCTCTCACCGAAATCGAGGCTCTGACATTACGTATAAACCGAACCAAAAGAGCAATCATTATTTAACTGACCCTAAACTGATTTGCTCATGCGTGTATCACCCGACCATACGTGCTTTACACGTATAGGTTCGGAACGGTGCGCTGTATCGTGCGACCATACGTTCTGCACACCTTCCAAATGAAATGACTCTCTTGCCCTCCAAAGTGTCATTCCGCCTACTCCTATAGGCTATATGTGTTTTTTCATCTTCAGTTATGCGTTCCTTGCTAAGGGCGCAAGTCGGACCACGTGACCATACGTCATCATAAGCGCTCTTTGCTGCAAAACTTCACCACACACATAATCAAGATGAATGTCTCGCACCAAAATTCTTCTTCATCCGTTATGGACGGCGAACTTGAGGTAAACAGACTTCATGCACCACCAGTGGATAAGAACGAACTTCAGGTGAACCTACTTTGTTGTTTGAAACACATTTATAGTTGCATTATTTACTATTATTCGTCTATAGTTTAGGCCTCTGATATTGATTCTGGAACTACAGAGGTTAGTAGTCTGATGGAGGAGTGGTCCAACGACTCGAGTGATGATGGTGATCCTGAAGAGGACCCTTGGGGTGCTGAATATGCTGCGGATGATGATGAGGATGATGAGGAAGAAGAGGACGAGGAGGAAGAAGAGGACAAGGATGAGGATGAGGAGGACGAGGAAGAAGAGGACGAGGAGGAAGAAGAGGACGAGGAGGAAGAAGAGGACGAGGAGGAAGAGGAAGAAGAGGAGGATAAGGAAGAGGAAGGGGAAGGGGAAGAAGAGGAGGAGGAAGAAGAGGTACTGGAACCTAACCCCCCGGTGGTCGCCGCTGCTCAGCGGGAGAGGAAAAAAAACTGGAGGGACACTTTTGGGAATTGGACCTCATTCTGCAAGAGTTGCAACCTCCATTCCCTCCAACACCTCCACCTCAATCTGCATTGCCTGGAGGAGCCTCCGGCTCCGGGTATGGGTCGACCCCATCCTCGGATGGAGATGTCATCCCCTCCCCCTCATATAGTGACTCTGACTT
>JAOYMZ010056472.1:0-13418 GCA_025802335.1 Pinguicula primuliflora
TCCTTGCACCTTAGGACGATTGAAAGGCCTCTTGACTCCAACTTGTTGCTTGTAGTAGGGGCGATTTGATTCAATGAAATGAGTGTTAGAATAATTAACAGAACCGGAGTTGTTCTTATCTTTTAGACGATTTGCCTCCTCAGTTTTCATATGACTGATGAGCTCTTGTAGGTTCAGATCCCTCTTCTTGTGCTTAAGATGATTTCTGTAGTCAGTCCAGGATGATGGAAAACGTTCAAGCAAGACGTTGGCTTGAAACACCTCACAGATCTTCATCCCTTCATTAATAACATCCACACATAGATTCTCGTATGTATGGACTTGCTCCATAATCAATTTGTCCTCTTCCATCCTGTACGCGAGCCATTTCCCGACCACATACTTTTTCTTTCTTGCATCATCCGCACCATATTTCTTTTCCAAGGCATCCCAGATAGCTTTTGCAGATTTGAATACCACGAACAGATCGAACAGATTATTGACCATATGGTTGAGAAGGTGTCCACAAACAGTCTTGTTATACTTCTCATATTTCTTCCTATCTTCGATAATTGCGGCACGTTCCACAGCTTGTTATGCACTGAGGGCACCGATACCAACAATTGGGGGAACTTCAGGAGGATTTTCCAGCAACACACGATCGATGTCAATGGCTTCGAAGAATATCAACAATTTTTTGGATCATCGCTTATAGTTATTACCATCTAAGGGTTCTAGTTTTGACAGATCAGGAACAGAACAAATAGCAGCAGACATGATAATTTGCAATACAACAAAAAATCGCTTTCAAATTGTTGGTAAATATGTGCAAATTATCGGAACGAGAACTTATCAATTTCTCTTGTTCAAGCTGTGTCGTAGACGCGCATAGTATCTTGAAAATGATTTCAGCTCGACTGTGGTGCTAATCGTCAGAACGCTGGTTGCTCCCGAAGGTTACCACAGCTACCTCTTGCACATGAGCACTTCTTGAGGAGAGGTTGGAGGAAGACATCTTGATGAACCCTTGCTCGAACAGAACTCCGAAGAAGAGAGAATTGTGTGAGTGGATTGCTAATTGCAAAGATGATTTTCGAGTGCCCCTTTGAGGTATATTTATAGTTGAGATCACATGAGTCCGTCTCCCACTACAACACGAACATACACGTCGCTTAGGAGTTTGAGTCCTACTGTGACTCGAACAGACACGATCTCAAAGGTTCTGGAAAATCATAATGATGTTTATCCACGTTTAGGAAAACGCATAAACATGTTTCATACATATCCACAAATATATCTCTTTATCTTCTTAGTGTAGAAGAAATTGCTAAAATATAATAAAATCAAATGAATTAATATCTTTTTGGGCCAAAAAGAATATTGCCAGACCGGGCCGGGCGGCGGTGGCGGCGGTGCACGAGGGCATGGCCCATTTCCTCACAATACTTTTAAAAGTATATAAACCCATCAACTCTTTCTTCTACAACCGGTATGGGACAAAGAAGAATTCCTTCTTCACATTTTAGCCTTTTGCAAGGCATTTCTCCAACAAACCGTTACTAATTTCAATTACCAAACAAAGAGCATATGCTCTTTGACAATTTCCAAATACCAAAGCCAATAGAATTTGCGACAAACTAATTTCAGATCTATACAAGATGAAATAATGGAAAATCAATTATGTTAACAGCATAATTCATACTTACTATTATTGACCATGAGGAGGATAATGAAACCACGGAACTCCAAGGGATCCAAAATCTGACTCGAGCCCATCAGACCCCCAAAATAGCCGAGAGATTTGTCCGGATGACGATACCAAGATGCAGACCAAATACCACGTGTGAATAAATACAGAAGAGATCACCATGAGAGTATGCCCGAAGATCAAAATCGGCCACAGAAACCCTGCACGGATCAAGTAATTAGTGAACCTCATAATCTCAAGAATTCTTATTTCTGGAAATCTTGAGAGATCTGAACAAGAAATGAAGAGAGCAATTCGTGTTGATAACATGTTGTAATCTCAAGAATTCTATAGAGAAGAAAAGAGGGAGATTGAAGAGCGTCAAACTGTCTCTCTGTTATTCTCTGTAATCCTCTTTATATAAAGGTAGAGACCGACAGTTACAGAAGTCTTATCCTTACAAAATTGTTCCAATCACTATATCTATAACAAATTTTATTTTTTATATTTGTTTTATTATTTTAACAATCTTTTTTATTGAAAAAAATATTAAAAAACATTTTTTTCCTTTTTAAAACGTATCTATTTTTTTAACATAGTAAAAATAACAAAAAAACACATCAAATGTAAGGCAAAATATAAGCGCCTATAATTTAAGTGAATATAAGTTCGTGTTCAACATGATGAATATAAGCTCGTATTCAACAACTATCAACTATATGAGGGAAAATTATTATCTTCGCAATCCAGCCTAATTGACATTGAAATCCTACATTGCAAATGAGGAATTTTAGCAAAATCCCATCAAAAAAATATTAACCAAAACAGAATAAATATTTATATACTTACGGATCAATTATTTTTGAATATTTCTTTATGTCGTGCTCTTTTGTTCCACAATCATGACAAGTTCGAGATTTCTTGAAAGACTTCTCCAACCCACTCTTCAACCTTTTAGTGGAACCTCTGACCCTAGCTTGATTAGGCTCTTTCAAAGGTTGAGAGGCACTAGCTTCATTAGGCTCTTGCAAAGGTTGAGAAGATGAACCTTCGACACCTTTGATGTGTCGAAATTATTGTTCAATCCATTCAATCCCATCTACGAAGACTTTCGTTTTCGAATTATTTACAAAGGCATCGTCAAACAACCTTGAAACACGTTATACTAAACAATGCCTCTTGGTTAACATATTTGAACTGGAAACGATACAACTATCAAAACTATATCCAATTCTTCTCAGTGTCGATGACTTCATCCACTGATGTAGTTTAAACTGATCAGGCAACTCATAAATATTGGCTTTGAATAAATAAGCCAACACATGTCGACAAAGAATTCCCTCACAATCAAACTTTCCATAACTATATGTTCTTTAACTGTAAAATTGCAAATATATATCATCTTTAGTTGTTCCATCGCGAAGACACTCAAAAACCTCATCCTGAAACTTAAAAAATACGACTCATGTATACAAGTCCCTCATTGATTCCTCAATGTGAAGTGGTGTTTTCAACATTGATTTTTCATATAAATCCACTTGATCCAACATCTCTTCATTATATTTCAGTTTTTCGCATCCCCTCTTAAACCTTGTAATGAAATCCCAAAGAGAATTTCGTCGAGACACATACCTCTTAAAGAATGTGTGGTTATTTTCAGAAAGCTGACTGCTGGTCATCCAGACAGAGAATATGTGCCTTATATACGCTGACACCCATTGACTTCGAATCTTGTACATAATACTCAACCATTCATTGTCTGTCAGACCATATTTTTCCACAACAGCAACTCATTGGTCTTCAAATTCTGCAAGAGTTTTTGAATTCCATATGTATTTTTTTATATTTGATTTAGATTCTCGTTCCAAATTCACAACGAATCTGGCACGACAGTTCTCTCTTGTTAATCCCCGACGATGTTATCTGTTCGGTAATTGTTGTTCTTTCCTCACCCATTTGTTACTACAAACAAACTCTCTCCAAGTTAATACACCCTCTTTTTTTGGTATCTTTAATTCTTGTATTAAAACCAATATCCCCAATGTAGTCGTTGTAAAATGTGTATGCCTAATCTGTACTCATAAATATTTGTCCTTCAACTGTTATAAATTTTTTTGGTAGTTAAAAATTTTTCACTATGTAGAAACGAACCGTACAAAAGTTACACCAAGAGTAACCTTATGTGGTTTACTCCTGCTTCACAACAGTTGCTATATTATACAACCAAACCAGACAATTTCAGATTAATTGTTGTACTAGGGTCGCGCAGCCAATCCACTAATCCAACCGATTTTGGCTTACATCCATGGGCTTCAATCCAGGACCAGACGTCCACTTTCACATGCTCAGCAACGTCTACAATGGATTCTGAATCGAATCTCACATTGTTCCTTTCTTTCCAAAGCAACCAAACAACTACCATCCGTATCAGAAGGACAATCTCCTTACCTTTCTTGCCCCTAATCACATTCATAACCACTGTTAAGCTTTGCAAACTAGTTGTGAAATCTGGTCATGGGAGCTCTAGCCAGCTAAATATTGAATCCCACATATCCACTGCGTGTGAGCAATCAAAGAAGAGGTGATTGACATTTTCTGCAGTCTTTGCACACCATACACATAGCACAGATGCGTGATCAGCATTGATTCCTCTGAGAATTAGACTGTCCATGGTTGGGACTCGGTTTTGGAGAAGCTTCCACGTGAAGCATCTCACTTTGTGTGGTGCCATACCTGTCTAAGCAATTGCAAAAGATTTTCTTTCAGCCGTGTGATCATCGGACATGTTTCCAGATGCCAATTGGTACGCAGATTTTATTGAATATGTTCCTGTATCGGCCACAGACCAAAACCAGTGTCCAGTCTCGTGTATATCATCAGTCTGCGGCATATGTTCCTCAGCACATTGTAGTAGTTGCTCAAATCTGTCCTACTCCCACTGCCACAATCTTCTTCTGAAGCCTATGTTCCATGAGCTTTGAGGAGAGGATGTTCCCATATTACTCACATTCAAGTTTTTGTCTAAATCTAGACTGTACAGATCTGCATAGTTTACTGCAAAACACCCTTCTCGGGTCCAGTTTGTTCTCCAGAAAAGTGCATTCTCCCCCGTGCCAACAGAAAAAGATAGGGTGTTACAAAACTAAGAAGCAGACACCGTAGAGGTCCATATATCCATCCATACTTTCGAGGGGTTATCTAGCATTGTGATGAGGCTTAAGTCTATAATAGTATCATCAGGATACATGTATTTGCCACATATCACTCTGGCCAATAAGCTTTGAGGATCTGTTTTTAACCGCCATATCCACTTCGCAACAAGCGCTGTGTTCATACAGTTTAAGTCTCTTATGCCTAATCCACTTGCATTCATGTCCTGGCAGAGAAGAGACGACCAAATCCAGTGTATAGGAATGGACCGTGACACTGTTTTCCTCCAGAGAAATGTGCTCAAGAGCTTCACAATATTCTTCTGAACTGTTTTTGGCATCTTGTAGATGGACATATGGTGAACCATCAGACTAAGCAGCGAAAACTTTATTAAAATTAATCTCCCAGCAAAAGAGAGACATCTACTATCCTATTCAATCATATTCTCTTTCAACACATCTATTAGGCTCTGCCACATCCTCACATGTCCCGGATTATCCCCAATAGGCAAACCAAGATATATAAAAGGTAGAGATCCTAGTTTTCAATGCAGACTATCATAGTATTTCCTCAGATCAGATATCGAAAAATTCAGGCCATACAGTTCTCTCTTTGAGAAGTTAATATACAATCTCGAGACAAGTTAAAGATTTGAAGTATACCTTTCATTGCAGTAATGTGTTCTTCTGCTCCTTTATTCAAAAGTAATGTATCATTGCCATATTACAAGTGGGACACTTCATTGTTTCCTACCATTGCTCCTTTCAACAGATTTAGTTCACAGGACCTATTCAGCAACAAACTCAACCCTTCTACAACTGTGAGGAATAGCAAAGGTGAAAGGGGGTCCCCCTGCCTTAACCTCGTTGTAATTTAAATTCTCCAGCACTACTGCCATTAATTAGGACTAAGGCATGTGCAAATGTGACACATCTCTTCATCCACCTGATCCATAAGTCACAAAAATCGAGCTTGTGCAGCATAGCAAACAGGAAGTCCCAATTTACAGAGTCGAAGACTTTTGTAAAATCAACCTTGAACAACACTAGTGGATTTTTTGGCTTCTTATATGCATGAATCACTTCATTCGATACTAAAATGTCATCCACTATCTGTCTGCCCTTGAGGAATCCCATCTGATTACTACTGATCACTTTGTGCATGACCTTGCTCATTCTGCTTGATAACAGTTTAGACAAGATTTTATATCCACACCCCACCAGAGCAATAGGCCTCTACTGATCCAGAGATAAGGGGGTTTTGTCCTCAGGAGTTAGTGTGATCAAAGTTCCGGTCAGCCCTTTTTCCAATCGTGCTTCAGTATAGAACTCTTGAATGAACTCAATAAACTCAACCTTCAAAACATCCCATAACTTTTGAATGAAGAAAAAGTTATGTCAATCTGGCCCTGGGCTTTCATTGTTGAACATTTCCATACTGCATCTTTGATTTCAGCCTCATGGAACTACTCAGTCAGAAATCTGTTATCCTCCTCGTTTAGTGTCATTGATGCTGGTAGATCAAGAACTGGCCTTGGCCACTTCTCCTCTTCATAATGTCTCTTGAAATGGTTGTTTGTTTCATTTTTCACCACTGGGACTTCATCACTCCAAACCTCCCCAATTTTCAATCCATGTATTTTATTTCTTCTTCTATTGCACTTTATCCGAGCATTAAAATAGTAGAGTTTCAATCCATGTCTTTTATCCAGCGTGATCTAGACTTTTGGTTGAGTAGTCTCTCCTTACTCAACATCTCTTTTTTCATCACAATTCTAAGGTTGCTCTTTTCTGATTTTCATCTACAGTCAAGTCCCTTTCCTCTGCTAGAATGTAAAAGTTACCAATTCATTGCTGGATTTTCTCCAGTTTTTTGTCAAGATTGTCAAATACTGTACAGTTCCATTCCTTCAATTTGCCTCTCAGGATTCTCAACTTATTATGGAGGGTGTTTGCCTTTCTTCCAGATACTATGATAGATGCCCACTCCTTTTTTTACAAACACACTGAATCCTGGGTCCTGAAACCAGCTGTTTAAAGTGTGAAAAACCTTTGGCCCCCAGTCTACCTCCTCCTCTTTCAACATGATCGGGCAATGATCTGATAGGCCCCGATCTAGAGTATATTGCTATGATTCCGGCCACAATTCAAGCCATCCTTCTGATAATAGGAATCTGTCCAATCTACTTAAGCTTGGACCATTCCCACTTACATATGTGAACTGTCTTCTCTGAAGTGGCAGATCAATAAGTTTCAGGTTCTCAATGAAGCAGTTAAAGTCCCTTATCTCTCTTAGAGGAGTAATGGACGAGCCCCTTCGTTCATCTGGATATCTGATCGAGTTGAAATCACCAGTAATACTTTCATTCTGGATCTGAGAATCTAGCATTGTTGAGGTTATTCTTCTCCATATATCTCATTTTTCACGAAAAGGGAACTCAAACTCCTCATTAGGCCATAGTCTTCTACATTTCATACGACTCATCAATTCACATTTAGTTTCCTGCAGACACAGAAAATCTATATTCTGCTTTGTCACCAGATTCTTGACAGCACGCTTTTTGATTGCAATGCCCAAACTTCGGATGTTCCATGAAGCTATCTTGAGGAATATCTTTAACTGGTATCAATGAAACCCAAACTTGAGGAATATATGCTTCATTCTCGTACGGAGCTTCATCCCCATTTGGATTCATATCTGCGTACGAAATAATAAGAGATATAATTTAAATAACAAGCCATCAATTAACGAAAGGTAACAATGCATTTTGTAAGTAGTTATTGCCCAGAAATTCAGTAAGCAGTAAGTCATGAAAGCTGATCCAGAGTAAACAGCAAAAAAATATATTAACATCATCCAGTAAACATCAAACTTAGATTCACATTACGTAATTCTCATGACAATAAGGCATTTGAGTTCTGCTGCAAAAAAAATTATATTAAAAGTGTAGAATGAGAGAACTGAAACTATACTACAACTAGCACGGAGAAGTTTGAAAGAGTGCTGAAAGATGATCGCATATAGAAATGCAAGTTCATGCGGCACTCTAATAGTAATTCTCATGACAACTCATGAAGGCATTCATTCACAGACCGGTTACTTCACAACCTCACTAAACCAGAAGAAAATGACTCACATTTATCAAAAGAAAATGAATTACACTCTCAGACATTAAATCGAACACTTTACATACAGTAGAATTTCATACAAATGGTATTTATTCCGTTCAAAAAAATGTTATATCTTATGACTTTCATCGGAATTTTGAATAATAATGTTGATATCACAAGTAAGAAACCGCAAGTAAACTCTGGCAGAAAACCTTATTCGGGTAAGGAAATGGCAGTAAGAAAACGAAGAGGGTTCAAAGAAAAAACGATTATTAAAATAAAAAAATGAATATAAAAAATTAAGGTATGGCGAGTCAGAACCCGTGCCCGTGGATTCGGGTCGTGGGTTTTAACCCGCAAGATCAATTCAGCTAAGTGAACTGATCTCGGTCATCGAATTTTGATCCGACGACCAATAAAAGAATTCGGTATGATAAGCTTTTTGTTCGGTATGGATAAATTCACACCTGAAAAAATGGGGTGGTTGACTACACGAGCGTCATCTGATCAATCCAATTACTCATATGATCGATGTGGAGGATGAGAACTGACAAATAGGGTGAAGAGAAATGACAAACGTCATTTGAACTAAGTGAAGGATCCATTAATTTTTTAAGGCTGGGTTTGGTATCCAGGACAAAATAAACTTGGTTTTGGGAAATTGTAGGATAACTAAGGGAGTCCTTCAGTAATCCTCAGAAATCCTGTTTGGTAACAACTGCGTTTCAAATGGGATAACTTTAACTGTCTGTTTGGTATCACATGAATTACAGAAGGGTTTAGGACAGAATTTATAACTTTTACCATTTTGTCTTTATTTTATTAACACTTTATAAAAACGTGATCAACATGCAGAACACGCGTGAGTGCAAAACAACCTTCATCAAAGTCGCAATAAATCAACATAGCCGCAACAGAACCGAACATAATGAACATAGCCGCAACAGAACCGAACATTATCAATATAGTCGCAACCAAAACGAATATAATCAACATAATCGCAACAGAAACAAACATAATCAACATAGTCGCCACCAAAACGATATTCTACTTTTATGTTTTCAACAACGCTGGCACTACTTCTCTGCTTGTTTTCAGAAGATGTTCGGATTGACGAGGAAAGATGTTAAAAGTAACAGAATGAGGAGCAAATCCGTTGGGATTCAGAAATCAACGAGTGGTTTCTGGACAAGAGGTTTGTAAATCCCAGAACCATGGACGGATCAGTACAGAACCAGATATTCAGCCTATGAAATCAAGCACAGCAAACCAATCAACTACCGAAATCGATGAGCATAATCCAAATTCATATATAATCGTGAAACAACCTCAATCAATTTGATTATTAGGGAAAGCACAAACTCAAAAACTCCAACTCAACAACCGCAACATTTCCAACAACTGCAACTCTCCAAGTCTCCAGATGCTAACTCAGATTGGACAGGAACTAAACCCCAAATGAAAACTTAACCCTAAATCACAAACAAAAACAGATTAATACCAAAACCCATAGCCGCCGAAGCACATCAATCGATTTCGACAAAAGAAAAGAAAAATGAACAAGATTTCATTTTTTTGGGTTAATGAGAACAATGCTTACCTAGTATGAACCGAATTTGTAAATAGGCAACCCAAACTCTTAACAATGCATAAAAGAAAAAAGTTGACCTACGCCGTCGACTTTTCTGTGGAACGGCAATGGCAGTGAGGGTGGTCTGCGCGAAGAAGAAAAGAAGTTGTGTAATCGTGAAATGAAATGTAATCGTGAGATATGGTGTTGAATCGTGTATGTAATGAGGGTACAAATGTAATTTCACATTCCAGGATAACTTGGGGTCTCCGTTAACCCTTTTGCGAGGGACAAAAAAGCCGATGTTGTCCCACGATTGTCCCTGCCCGGAGAGTAAACCCCGGGCAGACGATTTTAAAAAACACGGATACCAAACGGTGTGGTGACAGGGACAACCCCCAAATCTCTCAATTAACCATACCCAATTTGGATACCAAACTGAGCCTAAGAGGACACGATGCCCTTATTTCGAATATATAATTATTCAAAAAATAAATATCAAAAAAAGTTATTCAAAAAATATATTAATACTTATAATTTTAAAATAAAATAAATAAAAATAAAATTAGATTTCAAATATAACTTTGTTCCATATTTGAATTCTTAATTTGCATAATAAAAGTTACAAAAATGCTATAATTACCAAACTTTTTATGTATAATTTGGTAAACAAAATATTTTGGTCAATGTCTTCAAAAGTAAAATATAATATCATTTTTAGAATTCCAGTACGAAGAAAATTCTAAAATTGATTAAAAAATTAATTTGTCACCTTAAAGTGATGGAAAAAATTTCGATGGATATTAATATTTTGGACCATATTTATAAATTTTTATTTTTTCAGTGGTGAAAGTGTCGTAACCAAAATATGTGATCAGATCTTGATTCTAAACACACGAGGATTTCATAATCAATTTAGATTTTAATTTCGGGAACAAAATTTGTTAAAAAAAATATACATAACATTTCGTACATAAATTTTTTGAATTTATAATATTTGAAAATAAGTGTTAAGAATTACCAAAGAAATAAGCATAAAAATAACAAAGATTACAAACTAATTATATTATTAGTATGATAAAATTAATTGATTTCGAGTACTATAACTAAAATTGGGCACACTGATGGAAAACTTATACACTGGGCATCAAAAACACTATGCTTAGACGTGGTTACGACGAATTCATCGCTTAAAATTTTTAAACCCTAGGGAGTGTTTGCAAATGCTTTTGAAAAATGCTTTTGGAGGTTGCACCGCACTTTTGGTTTTTTAAGTGTTTGTCAGATCTGCTTCTACTTTAGAGGTGCAAAAGCTATTTTGGCATATAATCCAAAAACAGAGGAGAAGATGCTTCTGCGGTGGAAAATCAGGTGGTGACATTTTTTAAAATAAACTAAATACATATGTAAGACCATATCATCCTTACCATTTCTTCAATCTTCTTCAATCCCGTATCGTCCGAGTTTCTGTAAGTGTAAAATTGAACTTTTCTTATATAAATATAAGAAAAACTATTTTTATTTAAAAATATTTGCAATCACTACTATTAGATTTTTTTGTAGCACCACAGTTTTTGCAAACACACAACATTTTTTATAAATTACTTTTTTTTTTATTTTCTCCATTAAAAAGTATTTTGCAAAAGTAGAATCATTTGTAAACACACACTAAATACTAATTAACCCAAGGAGAAAAGATGTAACGAAATTAACAACGACCAATGTGTTGAAACCATGTCAGACCATGGACCTTTTGGTCTCTAATGTATAGACTTTCCATCGGTATGGACAATTCCGATTTTAGGTGGTGCCAATGACCAGTATTAAAAGTGAAATGAATTAAAACACCAAAAATTTGGCACCCAATTCACATCAAAGACATGTGTCACAATTATACTTGTTGGCACTTGGAGTGGGCCAACACTCATACCCAATCAGGTATTGACACCAAATTTTGGTGTGAATTTGATGCACAAATTTGGTGCACCATATCATAACTCGTATTGAAATGATGTAGATAAATATATGTAAAGATATATCAAGTAGAAAATTTGGCAACTTTAAAAACATGATAATGTTAAGAAAAAAGGAATGTTAATAAGAAAACGTTATTTTTTCCAATCCAGATTAATGCAGTGTTGTGGGTATCTTTCCAATCCAAGAAGGAATTCCCATGCGATTGGCCGGCGGCGGACAGAGTGTGCCACGATCGTCTCTGCAGGCGATGCATCACATCTTCAAGCTCAAACGGTGATTGCTCAAATTTCAAGCAGTTTCTTGCACCCCATGTTTGTCAGATTATAGTTATCCAAATCGTGATACAGATTGTAGCTCCAGCAGTCGACCGCAATATTTAAATGTCTTTCAAAGTTCGTCCAAATCTCCGGATGTGGACTGGGTAGCGCTTTTTTAAATTGTTAAACACGGCTATTGCGCGTGCAAATCCATGCTTTCTCATCCCCATGTGCTCTGGTCCCGATTCCTGATTCCTTGGGCTTCTTTTTTTCCATTATTTAAGCTGGAATGGAATTATTAAAGTGTAAAGAATTTATTTAAAGTGTAAAGTAAAAAATTATTAAAGTGTATAGTAAAGAATTATTAAAGTGTAAAGTATTATTAAAAAAAAAGTGTAAAGAATTTATTTAAACAGCAACTGGAAGACGACGACGAGGAATTTCAAAGCTGGACCGCACGGACGGACAGTTCAGAGTTCCGCGACCATTATCGAATCAAATGTGGCCGTTGGATGGAATAAAATCCTGCCGAGGTGCAGTGAATAAAAACCCATTTCTCGATAACGTGATGTTCCGACCCACCTAATCTTTCTCCTTTATATAAATAAATCTCATTTCCCCGCTTTCATCGCAGAACTGCATATACGTACAGTAATTGTATGTGTGTTTCTTGTTACGGACATAGCAGGACAACAACGCCGGATGCAATTAGGATCCCGCAATTTCAGGAGCTCTCATCCGGAGTAATAAGTCAAAAGAAAAGGCTCCAGACCAGAAGGTTACTCTTTTGTGCTACCAGTTGATAACCAATTGTATAATTAGCTGGTAACTATTAATTATTATTTGTCATGGGACATATGCAGACTCTGCGAAGGCTTGCTCAAAACCGTGAAGCAGCTACAAAAAGCAGACTGAGAAAGAAAGTATGTATGTTCTCTAATCTGTACCCAATTTTGAGCTCATTTTTGTTTGGTTTACTCGGGGAACACACTAAATTGGAGTTGGAGCAGGGGGTGTACGGTGATAACTCATCACACACTTATGTAGTGGATAGTGCGGGATTGGTGCGACAAGATAAAGGTGTTCAACAACTTTGCGTGGGTCCACTGACCAACCAATTCCGCAGTGTCACAAGGGCATACTTAGTTTCCCTAAATCACACTACCCATTTCCCTAAATCACATGCATGTCCACATTTTTGCGAGCCCTATTAGGTTCAACGTACTACTGACAATTCTTTCCAGGCATATGTGCAACAGCTGGAGAATAGCCGACTGAAGCTGACTCAATTTGAGCAAGAACTGCAGAGACCTCGTCAACAGGGAGTTTTCATTTCAAGCATGGAAGAGCAATCTAATGCGGTGAATGCTAATGGTACTATTTCTTTTTATATTTATTATTTAGAATATATAACATCCATCAAGACTCCTATTGTTTAGGTTTTAAAAACTACTTTTCACGCAGAGACATTGGCTTTTGATGCTGAATATTCCCGGTGGACAGAAGAGCTAAACAGGCATATAAACGAGCTGAGAACAACAGTCAATGCTCATGCAGGTGATACAGAACTACGGAGCATTGTAGATAACGTGACGGCACACTTCATGTAAAAAGTAGTAGTGTAGGAAAATGACAATTTTCTCAACCTTTTACCGAATAACAAACTTGCAAGAAGTGAGTGAAACTCT
>JAOYMZ010056483.1:0-13417 GCA_025802335.1 Pinguicula primuliflora
CCCGAAGCCCGAATTAAATATTTTTTAATTAAATATTTTTTTCTTATATATAATTAACTATTTTTATAATATATATAATTAAATATTTTTTTAATATGTATAATTAAACATCCAGAAGTCAAAATTAAATATTATTTTAACTAAATATTTTTTAATATGTACAATTAACTATTTTTTTCAATATATGTATGTATATTTAAATATTTTTTTTATATTTTATTATTTTTAATTCGGGATTCGGGACTGTCCCCCGTTTTAAAATGGGATAATTTCGATCCTATCCCGAACTAAGTTCGGGACCTGTTTTTAGGGCTCGAACCCATCCCGAACTACTTTTTTTTTCGGGATTCGAGATTCGGGCCGACCTGACCTCGAGAAAATTCCAAGGCCCGAACGCCATTTGCCCACCCCTACCAGTAAGCGCAGAAAGATTGTAGTCGGCGTAGTAGTACATGCGTACCTACTATCCTTTAATCCTCCCTCTTATACCAAAATGTCTGCAAGTCTCTTAAATATTTCCTTGTGCATTCTAAGATTGTTAAAACACTCTAATACAGACTCACTTGTCATTTTATCCACAAAATCAGACTGTCTTTGCCTCTTTAAATTAAGACTATATTAGGGGTGTTGAACGCGTTTGTCGTCTCAACGAAGCATCTTCATCAAGTTGGTTGTATTCAGACAGTTTATCAAGATACCATAACGCAATTAATTTACTATTACCCTTCACATAATCCTTCATCTAAACGTACAAAGGAGAGTATAAAAATTCAAAAAATAGCTAAGACATAATTTGATAAATACACATGAAAAAGAATTCACGTCGTATGTACGAGTTGCAGGATACATAAATTCAACTAAAGTCAACAATATTTACCTTCCAATTTGGCGAATGAGCGAGTTTGAATTTCTAAAGGTCGTCTTCGAACTGAGATTGTATATCGTCCTGAAAGGATTTCGGCGAAAATGTGTTTGGGTGAGAGATTTAAATGTGATGACAAATGGATGTAATTTATGAGAATATTGAAGGGTGAATATGAAGGGAGAAAGTTGAATTAGTCCAATACCACATTTTTTTTGTGACATTATTTTTGAGGTTTGGATGCTAAGTTAATGCCAAAAACGCACGCGACCCAATTTTGAATGCTATAACCCGATTTGATCACTGTATTTTTTTTTCTGTGTCGTAAATATAGCATTACGAGTTAATCCCAAGCGAATACCACATAATGACGAATAATTCCCGTAAGTAAACGGACCCTAAGAGTAATCCGAGAACAAAAGTTAGGTCATGTTTAGGACTTAGGGTAAACATAGCATTACGGGCTAATCCCAAGCGAATACCACATAATGACGGATAATTCCCGCAAGTAAACGGACCCTAAGAGTAATCCGAAAACAAAAGTTAGGTAGTGTTTAGGGCTTAGGGTAACCCCTTACCAAAAAAAGTTAGCTGTTGCCAGTGAAACTTGAAAAAATAGGGCACTCGATACGCCAGTCGCCATGCACACAACAATAAAATCTGGGGGAAAAATGA
This sequence comes from Pinguicula primuliflora, assembly GCA_025802335.1. NCBI lineage: Eukaryota > Viridiplantae > Streptophyta > Magnoliopsida > Lamiales > Lentibulariaceae > Pinguicula > Pinguicula primuliflora. The sequence goes on from JAOYMZ010056483.1 coordinate 1,538, forward strand.
TATTTTGGCTCATGCTTCTTTCGTTCCTCTCTTATCACCGGTGCTCTTATAGAAGACTCTCAACGTCTAATTCTGCATACGAACACGGGTCGTCGATGCCGAAGTTCTCCAGTACCTGATAATAGAGAACGGGTTCACATGGATGATTGAATAACACAAGAAATTGACTTCATGTACTCAATCCAAGGCGTCAGTAAAAGGTATGGAATGTTGCAGCAGAACTGGTTTACCTGTGGATGGACAATTCCAAAATTCCCAATTTTCTTTCCCTTTAAGATAACGCTTGCTTGTGCCTCCTCAAGAAACTGGGGCTCCTGTATATGGATTAAGAGGGCAGTAAGCGTTCAGTAAAAGTCAAATTATACAGGAAACAAAGCAGAAATTTTGTGCTCCCGGAAGTTATATCCCGGACAAGCCTCTTATGTCCCGAATTATAATCCTGACCGTCAGGTCAGGATCAACAGCATTTAAAAATTAAGTGATCCACTCCTAGCCGTCTAGATCAACAAATGGACGATCAGGATTAGAATTCTGGACATAAAAGCCTTGTCCGGAATATAACGTCCAGGGTCCTCGGGAAACAAAGTGCGTACATTTGAAGTCTCAAGATAGTAGCCAGATTCATCCCCGGGTGATACAAATTCATGCCCTGCAAGTTCCATGATTTTGTCCACCGCGCCATGTATCAGCTGTTGGGAAAACGGGGGATCAAGTGTTAGGAAGAGCTAGATAGCTCGACGTACTGAGAATGTATTGTTTCATGAAAAAAATATTCAATTGTCAGATGGGAACAACTCGAATCCAAATGTTACCGCGAACGCCGATGTAACTTCGCAGCGTAAAACGCCTATACAGCGATGATTTGAGGCACCAACATCATCTTCCTCGTCTAATAGCACCACATCATCAACTTCAAAAATCTAAATCAACGTGATAAAAGTATGAATAGAGAAGCCCAGGAAATTAGAAATAGAAGAAATTGAGGAATATCGAGCATGTATTTCACATTTCACACACTGGCTGGCTAGCAGAACGGAAATAATCACAGATTTAAATGTATATATGAAAATTGACCCCTTTAACTTGTTTTTCAAGCACATGTTATCATAAATGAGGGGCCTACCGATATCGGTTTTGGACGATGTAGATTGCTCCTTAGAAATTTCAATAGGCCAGGCATAAGGCTGGTTCGGACAACCTGAAAAGAATATTAGAATCATGAAACAGACTGATACAAAATATTTTAATTTTGTAAGTATAATAGTTCAAAAAGACCTCAAAATCGGCAGATTTGGGATCCATAATAACAACTGCTGTAGACTTATCATCTTTCCGTCTAAGCATGGTGAAATTTTCAGCGTGCGAGCACAATGTCCATGTTGGCACTGCTGTATAACCACCCTTTGAGGCGAACTGCACATGGAAGAGAAATATTTGAACATTATACTCACTGTATGAATCAAAATTGGAGTTTATTTTATTTTGACAAGACAATTCAAAAAAATTCAAAATAAAGCATGGAAATTCTATGACGAAAGAATTTCAACTTCGAATAACTTCAGATACTTGTGACGAAGATTTGGATATGAATCTTTATAAAATGAGTTGTACTAACTTATATCAACAGTGGAAAACAATTAAAGATTGGAAACATAATAATATCGTGCAGCATACCTCCACTAGTAGATTATCACTGAACTCTTTCAACAACTGAAGCTTCAAAGATGTTGAACTGAATTGGTTCAATGATTGTGGCGAGAAAGCAGGTAATTCCATGTCTATGTCAGAATAACCATAGGCATTTGACACGGCCTTGAAAAGATAGAAAGGAATATAACTTATGTAAACACAGGCAATTAAAAAAATAAAGATTTATCAGGCGTTGCGGACAATAGGAACAATAGCCATTACCCCAACTACATCAATAGGGTGCAGAACATCACTTCGTGTGGGTGGAATAGAAAGAATGAAGCGGGTATCATTGTTTTCTGATACAGTGTCCTGCACTCTTAGTTGCATTTTATTCAGCAAACTAGCCACCTGAAATACGAAGAAAGTTAATTCCTAATTTCGCACAGATTGAAAACACATACAATCATGTAAGTTTGGCAAGCTTAAATAGGAAAGTGCAAATTCATGAGTGCCAATGAGAAAATTAATAATACCTCATGGGCTGGCAAGGGTTTGATCATACTGTTGATGTATGACAAAGCCACATCCCTTACTTCAGACTTTAGATCAGGGCAAAGGTAGGATTTTCCATCAGGGTATATAATTTCAACTGGTTCGACCTCATATTTCCTTTCACAATACTCTGAAAACATAGTAACCTGCCAAACAAAAAGAAAACAGATATTGAAGTACAAAGCTTGACAACGATTGAAGAGGCGGCAAATGCATTCCAGTAACTACCATTGTGTTCAGAACAATATTGGCTTTATTCTTATCTGTGGCTGTGCATTCAATGAACACATTCTTCGTCTTCAAAGTAATGGCAGAATGTGCACCATTAATAATTGGAGGAAGAGACAAAACAGTTCTGCAATAAATATATGATCTAATTAGAATTACAAAGACCCTAGCCAAAACAGTAAAGCATAAAGCTTTAATGCTTTCAGGATAGTGAGTGCAAGTTTGACACGAACTAGATTGCACCTCCTGCAAAAATTGAAATTACCTATTACGATCGTATATGACCGGATACACTGGTGAGTTCTCAATGATATGCAAAAATTTCTTCAGCTTCAGATCTGACTGTATATCCAATATGGAAAACAACCAAATGATGTTAATTGTACCCCACCAGGAGGAAGATTATTCCAACGCATTTTTTGACGCTTACGGAAAAGTTGAACAGTCATATTAACCAAAGATATATTCAATCCCAATACAAGAATAAAATAAAATAATGTACAACCAGAAAGTAAGACTTGCCTTGTAAAACTCCATCAGTTCATCAGCTCTGAAATTTTTTGTCTGAGCAAGTAAAAATGTTACGAATTCAGTGAAGATATAAAAATGTAATTAAACAATGGGATCATATAACGAGGCACAAGGAAACAAAAAACATAATAATTCTAGTGAAGCATCTCAAATTATGCAGTATAATATATAATGATTCTCTAGAATAACTTGAGTTCCAACCGTCCAATTTTATGGTTATTGGCATTTACCTGAATATGGCTTGCGATAAAAATTGTTATTGCACTACCGTCTAGCAAAAAAATACTACTGATACAAACAAGCATCTAATTCATGAAAATAAGAAAGAAAAAAAATCATGATTCAGAATTCCATTTCATTAAAATAACCTCTTTGTTATCACTGGAATAAAGACAGGCACAACAACCTTGTCTTTTTTTAATTTTTAATTATTTTTTTTCAAAAGGATTACCTGTTTCAACGGAATGAAGTTGATTTCTTCGGGGCGTAAAGCCTGAAACAAACAATGTCCGACATGTTAAAAGTGCAAAAGAAGATTAGAAGAAGAATGAAGCATACCTCATATGTGAAAGGTCCGTGAATGGTATCTAAATCATGTGTCCCAATAGCGACCAAGGTTCTTCGTCTACATAATTTCAACCATAACATAAACTTAGGAAGTGGAGAACATAAAATTCGACACAACAGGTTAAATCTACAGTATTACCTACAGATATTCTGATGAAGCCGGTCTTGGAGATCAATAAAGCTATTGAATCGAGCTTCATCAAATGTAACACCTCTTAGAACGGCACATACAACATATGGCCGAATTCGTGACGTCTGCAGGTAAGTAGAGCACTCACAAATAAATGACAAATATTGTATCCAATCTGAGAAACAAAATAGGATTTCTTCAATGTTCGCACCTCGGGGTTGACATGCATTTGGAGAGCTGATGCTTTGGAGGTTACATTATAAGTTGGAGCCTCATCCGTCCTATTAAATATGCGGAGTGCTCGAGATAATCCTTCCAGACAGAGCAGATCATATCTGCCACAAAATCCAAAACACAAGTATGGATAACCTAATCTTCCTACAAACAGATTAGAGATTCCACAAAAAACTATTTCTGGTCAATGAGGGACTAATTAGTACCTTCTAATTAAGAGAAATAGTATATCACTTTTAAATTGGTCAATGAATGTCAGAATTCTTCAACGTACCTATTGGCTGGAACTTCAATCTTATATATGATTTCCTCATCCTCAGATGATACTTCATCTTCCAAATGCTTCTCTTTTCGAATAATGGCCTTTTCGGTTGTCTGGTTTCAGATCATATGAGCAATTCGGATAGGAAATTCAAGATAAATAGTTTAGAAGACCCCCAAATTGACTAACTAGAGAACAATGTCGAGGAGCCAAACAAATTAAACAGGCAAAACCATCTAAATGAAAAGCTTGCTATTTAGTTTGGTTTAAGGTTTAATCGTCCTAAACTAACTACCCACAAAAGTAATAAAGAACCCTAGCACATGTAATGCCTGTCATAACGCAACTAACGGAATCGTCCTAAATCATTTCAATGAATACACGGACTTCAGTAACGGAATCTTGTGGGGACTTTTGGTGAGGGATCTCAATGGTAGTATAGAACTCCCATATCAGAACTCCGTGACCATGACTGTGACTAAAGGTAACATAATCCAGTTCATTTCCTGCTCTGAATATTAATTTTGTACGGCACAAATGGAATAAAACAAAAGACGATATATAAGCTTCTCACAAAAAAAATGGCAAAAACCTTATTGTGAAGATATTATTTACTTACAATATCATCCACCTCAATGCCAAACTCGAAGCACAGTGCATCAAACTCTTCGTCAGCTGTAATACACAAAATGGATAAAACAAATTACCGGACGACCTAAAAATCAAATGTTGTATACAAAACCAATTGCGGATTTAGTAACTATATTGTCAGACAAAGCAAAGTTCTTTACGAAGTGACGTACTATATTGGCGACCGATGGCTGCAAAGAGGCGATCCCTGCCAACGCTTATGGTCGGCATACTGGGTGCGGACGACGGAGATAGGGGCAACACGAGAAAATTAGAACGACCTGAAGAAGATGAAGGAAAAAAGTAGCAAGACTGCCGCTGCCCGGTGTGGCTAACTCCAGAAATCGGAAACGGAAATGCCGACGAAACCCAAAATCTCCACAACTACAAGTCTGGCTGCACTTTGCGCTTCTCTTCCCCTCCCTGGGTTGGGTTGGCCGCTGGATCCTTATTGTTACGATGTGAATATATTTTGTTGGGCGGGCCTTATGTGTGTGGATTATATGGTAAATGGACTGAAATAAATATTAGATAAATCCAGCCCATTACTGCATAGTTTCTGACCCAATAACTAATTGGAATTGATTTGTCAAGTGAATCTTAATTTGTAACCCTAATCACCCACAATTGCAATATTAATTCAGTCATGCTATATTTACTCATCTATTTGTACTTAATTAGGTTTATAAGTTAAAACGATGTCATTTTAACTTAATTGTATACATATTAAAATATATATACACAAGTGAAAATAACGTCGTCTTAACTTGTGTACTTAACTTGTGTACTTAATTAAGTACACAAGTAGTGAGTACATTTAGCATTTCTCCTTAAATGCTACATACGTTTTGGTTGAAAGCACGACCAGCAAAAAAGAGTATTCGGCCGAAGCAAAAAAATTACTTGTTTCATTAGAAACAACAAGAAAAATATGGCTTCACATTTTGGCAAAACCGGTCCCAGAGCCAATCTGCAGCAATTATGTATTGGGTCAAAAATAGGTTAGTGTGGCGGGCTGGGCAGGATGGCCCATGTAAGTAAAAATTTCGTAACACTCATTTTTTTCATTTTAATATACAATTATTTTCTTTCAAAAAAAATAAAATAAAATAAGCCGGTCAATCAAGTAGTAATATTTTTTCCATACACGGGAGGCCCTCCAGGCCGCTACACAAAATAAATCAATGCCCACGGAGGCTCATACTGAAAGCCAACATCCAAAGAAAGATTCGACCTTGTGCCTGGCGAACCCCGGCTCCTGCAGCAGAAGACAGACCAGCTGCTCTAATCCACTCCCCATTATGTAATCCCAATAGGAATGCCAAGTCCTGATGAAATCCCCAGATACCAGCAGAGAGCACATCGATTATACGGTCCGCCAGACTAGACGCCCCAGCCGGCCGGGAAGGATCTTGAAAGAAAATATGCAGATTCCGGGAAGCGTTTGAAAGACCAACTTTTGCAAGCTGATCGGCCTTCGGATTAACATTTCAAGAAACATGCCTGAGTTCATGCTCCCGAAAAGATTCCAATTTGCAATGTATCTGTCGTACAGGGCTTCCTACTATTAAATTAACGTATTGACCCGAAACTATGGTAATGGCCGAAATACTGTCTGACTGAATCAATAGTTTTTGGCTTGAGAAGATAGTAGAGATTAGAAGTCCATAAAATAGTGCCCAGAGTTCGGCTGTTACTACCGATCAGATGCCTATCCGAATTGTGAAACCTAGCAGCCACTCACCCAAGGAATTCTGGAGATAGCCACCACACGCAGCAACTCTGGAGCAACGAACCACCGGTGCATCAACACAGAGGCATATGTCACAGAACGTGGAAGGATTGGATGCCACCACCAAACTTGATGCTGAAGAATGGTTTGTTACAATCTGGTTATCCACTGAAGTTGTTGCATTTCCTCTGATGCTACTTCTCCTCTTCTCCCATTCAAGAGCCCGCTTTGCTTCCCAAAAGTATGCCTGTATACAAGAACTTAAAGCACGGTTAGAGCTAACTTTAGAATGAAAAACTTCGTCATTCCTGGTTGTCCAGAGTTTCCAGCAAGTTGTTGCAAAGAGGGCACTCCAATCCTGTGAATGCTTGGAAGCAGAAATGTTATCTAAAATCCATTCTGTACAATTCAAAATAGTGAAAAAAGGGGTAGGGATAGAAGGTGTTAGAGATAACCAAAGTTGTCTGCTTCTTTCACAGTCCCTTAAGATGTGCAAAATAGACTCATTCGCTGGACAGAGGATACAGCCTGGAGATTGTGTAATACCCTTCTACAGCGCTCCTGGTTCGTCCACAACGCGCCGTGAAGCACCCTCCATATGAATATTTTAATCTGCTCCGATGTTTGAAGACCCCAAACCTTCGTCCACGGTATAGTTACAGAGACTCCACAAGGGGCAATTACCTGAGATAAGGCACTAGAACAAGAAAAGTTACCCAAAGCAGAATGCAGCCATGAGCGGATATCCTGGCCAGCTGCTGGATGAGGTGGAGGAATGGCCAGAATCCTATTGACAAGATCCAAAGGCAGACAAGATTCAAGTTCATCCACATTCCAATCCCCGAACGGCAAGCAGAAACTTATAACCCGTCGTTCCAAATCTTGGTCCGAGAGCGAAACTAATGCAGTGTGATGGATGGGCTGATAAAGGGATACCATATGTCTTGCCAAAACAACACATTGCACCCATCCCCAATCACCCATCGAATATGTTGCTTAGCCAAAGGGAGATTCCTTCTTAATTGCCTCCAAATATGTGATCCCGTTTGATGCAGCTGATGCCCACTAAAATTAGCCCCAGAAAGATTATATTTGGCTTGAAAGACCTGAACCCACAGTTTGTGTGGACTTGTGATGAATTCCCATGCCAATTTTAACATAAAAGCTTTATTAGTGTCTCTGAAACTCCTCAAACCGAGGCCACCACATTCCTTTGCTGAGCATAGTTTGCTCCAAGCGATCAAAGGCTACCGGGACATTATTCCACATGAAATCCCGGATAATTTTATCCATTTCACCACATACAGAGGCCGGGAAACTAGCTGACTGCATAGGATATACAGGTATAGAGCATAAAACTGACTTATAGAGCACAAGTCTTCCAGCTAAAGAGATTCTCTTTGACCTCCATGCCAGTGATCTCTTTATCATTTTAGCGGAAAAGCTTGCAAAGGTTCCCCGAGAGATACGATTATGAATAAGTGGGACACCCAAATAACGTCCCAGATCGTCCACTCTAGTAATGCCCAAAGTATTCTCAATGTCCCTTTCGGCCTGAATAGGAGTGTTCGGCGAAAACCAGATAGCAGACTTGGCCAGATTTACTGTCTGACTAGACGAGCGGGAAAAGACTTCCAACACCTCCTTGATCACCTGGGCTTGCTCCACCAATGCCTCCGCAAATAAAAGTAGATCATCGGCAAACATTAGATGAGACAATGAAAACTTTTGCGGACCAAAGAAAAGAGGTTTCCAAATGTTGGCTGCTGATACGTAGTTTATCAAATGGCCCAAATGTTCCATACAAAGAACGAAGAGATAAGGTGACACCGGGTCACCTTGACGGACCCCCTTTCTTGGACAAAAGGATGGGCCTCTTACACCCTCCCAAAGTACTTGAACTGAACTGGTGAACAATGAGGACATGATGACCGAAGAGATGAAGGTTGGAATTCCGACGTCTGCCATTGCGAGATCAATCTTGAGGGCCATGAATCATTTCCTCCCTTTACATAAGCGCATAGAATGCAGCGCTTCTTGTGCGACAATAATATTGTCAATGATGCTCCTGCCCAGAATGAAACTGGACTGATTGGAAGCTACAACAGTCGGTAGGATCAATCGGAGACGATTAGCAATGACCTTCGATACCACCTTGACACAAATATTTATCAGACTGATAGGCCGAAGTCTATCAAAGTTCTCCGGGTTATACACCTTCGGCAATAGATAAATTAGCCCCCTGTTAACCTCTTCTGGTACATATCCTTGCAAGAAAACTTGGTGTATAAAAGAAAGTAAAGTGCTAGAGATTATGGACCAATTTCGTTGATAGAACCCCCCGAAAAACTGTCCGGACCAGCTGCTTTTTCCAGATCCATATTCATTAAGGCTTCTCGGATTTCCTGATCATCCAAGGGCCTTGAAAGGGCAGCTAACTGCCGCTGAGAAATAGGTGGGAAACGACCACTCAATGGAAAGGATGGTAAAGATTCCGGCAAATCCTCATAATCAGCCCCAAAGATATCCCTATAGTATCGAGAGACCTCCTGGAGAAGAATTATAGGATCCGAACACCAGGTACCATTAGAAAGCTGTATTCTTTTGATCCGAACCTTGCTCTTCTTGTCACGATGAATGGTATGGAAAAAACTAGTATTTCTATCACCTTGTGCAATCCACTGATTACGAGAGGCTTGTCTTTGTAAAAGCTCCTCCCGAGTAATGATGTTTTCTAACTCTTTCCGGAGTGTGACTTCTAGTTTCCTTAAATACACTGACGGACGTGAAGCATAGCATTTTTGGGGCCCGAACAGCCTACTGAGCAGACGCCGTTTCATCTTGTAAACATCTCCAAAGTGATCCTGTTTCCATTCCATAATATGATCCTGCAGAAAATTGTGCGCCTCTAACAGGGAAGAATCCACCAAGCAGTGATGCTTAAGCCATGTCTCCCATCCCGGATGGGCTTCCCAAGCCTTATAGTAGAGAAAGGGCTTTACTTGAGCATGAATTTGAATTGAATTCCGAATTGTAGTGCATAAAGGGGAATGATCAGAGGACACCCGAGACAGATGCGTTACACTAGTGCAAGAAAATACTGAGAAAAAAAGCCTCGTTAGCCACAACCCAATCAATCCTCTCATGACATCTTCCCCGAGCCCATGTATATCTAGAACCTGTGAAACCCAAAGGAGCCAAATTAGCGATATCAATAAGATGATCAAACTTAGGGCAAATGGGCCTCGACCGGCCACCTATCTTATCTTCCCTATTTAAGAAGCATTAAAGTCACTCATTGCCAACCAAGCCAAAGAGGTTTGGTTCGCAATATTTAGCAGTTTAGGCCAAAGTTATTTCCGAAGTCAAGGATTCGGAGAGCCATTAACTGCGCTCAAGTGAAACAAGAAGGACTTATCATAAGAAACATGCATGTATGTACTGCCAGTCAAACTCCAAAATGGACACCCTTACAGTCCTTTCATACGACCCAAATGCCACCCGAGAAACCATCTGCCTCAACTCGGAAGGAATTAGTGAAACCATAGCCTAACTGCAAAATGGTATTCTCTGCCATTGGTCCACTAATTCGTGGCTCTAGTAAAATAAGCAAAGAAGGATACTGCATAATAATAAGATTATGTAATGCGGCATGGGTGGTCAAATTCCCCACTCCCTGCATATTCTAGGATAAAATCTTAAGACCCATTAAAATAAAGAAAACGATAAACGAATAAGATTCACTAAGGAAGAGAGCCTGTCTCATCCGAACCAAGCATGTCACAATCTGCGGAAACAGACAGAGAGACCCCTGGACAAGCTCAGGAGGTTGTGTGGCTAGCGTGTTGATGGAAGCACGATGAGGTTTCCTAGACACCTGAACTGGAAGTGCTGTTATGCGATGGTCAGTTAGGAACAAATCATTGATGTTTTCCGCAGGGAGAGAAGGGTAAGGAATCTCATTGATATTTTCCGACAGCCCATTTGATATTTTCAACTAACGTAGACGAGTACATCACGTATGCCAGGATACAAGCCATGCACCCGGTCTGCGTGTATATGTTGCCTTGCACGATGCTCATGTATGGGATCCCGGCAACCCATTCGGGATTCTTGGCTATACTCTATATAGGTGTAACCCGTATGTTGGGATGAACCCGTACAATATATACAGGGCTATGCACGATGCTCGCGTACGTGATCCGACAAGACATTCGGGATTCTCAACTATACTCTATACGGGTTCAACCCTTATGCCGTGATGAACCCGTACAGCATATACGGGGCCATGCACGATGCTCGCATATGTGATCCGACAAGTCATTCGGGATTCTTGACTATACGTGACTGTGCACGATGTAATGTTTAATACTCTTTTTCGATTTTCTTCCACAGGACGTTCTTTATCCTATCCTGATACCTTTGAGGGAAGAGAGTGGGCTGCAATATATCAAGGATATTGACTACGTGATAGACGTTGAAGATCATCGGAGAACTACATTGCTGGAATTGTTCGGTGATGGGGCGTATATTGCTGATGACTCCGACGGAGAGGGAGATGATACTCCGTCGAGGAAATATGTTGATGACTGATCCAATGGGCCCTGTCACAGTAATTTTCCAGTACCCCAAAATACTCCTACTCATCAATATCAACAACCTGGTCAGACTGTGACCAGGAATGCATTGCCCGATTACCAGGATGAGCACAATCAGTAATTGTCTAAGATCAAGAAGACAGTAGAAAAATTCACCAATGATGTGCGAGATGTAATCGAGAGTGAAGACGAGGGTATGACATCTAATAAGACACAACAATCATTATCGGGATGCAGTATTGACGTTTTGGCTGAGCAAAATGTACCCAAAAGTGGCACCGGGGATACGACTCCTAAGACACCTCCATCATTGGTATGCAGTGTTGACAATTGGGGGACGAATAACGTTTACGATGAAGAAATTTTAACTAAAGATGTTGCTTCTAAAAAACGAAAACGAGAAAAAACAAGTAGCTGCAAGAGAAAATAGGGGCCTAGGCCATAGGAGCACGAAGACATGATTGTAAGACGAGTGTCTAAGAGAAATAAGTCATACGATCCCAGCTCGACGTTCACCGAAGAGATGAAAATAACACTGGATAATCTCCTTATGTGGATGAATATGGAGGACGGACACAAAAAGCCAGAATATATTCGGAGTGACCATGTTTGTATTTCAAAGGAAGACTTTCGAGCTCTTTTAGGGACTAATGTGAGGCTGGATGCAACAGTAAGGTTTAATAAATGCATTTGGTTCAAATTTAGCATTCTCTAACCAATTTCTTCCTTTCCATTCTATAACTCAGATCATTGATGAAATCCTCTATCTGATGAGGAAGAGATC
>JAOYMZ010056494.1:0-12033 GCA_025802335.1 Pinguicula primuliflora
ATGGAACCCGAAACCCCGAGGCGGCGCCAAGGCGGCCGAGGCGGTGGCGGGGCCTGGGGCGCCCCGCCACCGCGTTCCGCCTTTTAGAATACTGTACCCAGGTAAACAAAAGGAATAGTGGCAAATTTGCGATGCAGAATAGTAGTGTGATCTTCAGTTCTAGAATGAGAGATGTTGATAGAATATAGATTGCTCTTTTTGAAGTTGACTTCCAACCCAGGAATCAATTCATAGATCCATAATATCCTCTTAATTGTCAAGATATCATCTCTGCTGCCTCCTCCAAAGATAATGGTGTCGTCTACAAACTGCTGGTGAGTAATTTGCAGGCCATTTACCCCAATTCTGTAGCCCCTCAATATATTCATAGCTGCTGCTTTTGAGATCAGTTCATGAAGCCCTTCTGCCGCTATTGCATAAAGAAGTGGTGAGAGAGAATCTTCTTGACGAAGGCCTCTCCCCATTTTGAAATGATCACACGAACTGTTCATAATGTATCCATTGTGGATGAAGCCTGTCTGGTTCTTAGATATAATCCGAGGCAATATTCTGCTCATTCTAGTAGCTAGGACCTTAGATAGTAGCTTATAGATCGATCCCACCATTGATATAGGACGAAAGTCCATAATAGAGCCTGGAGCAGGACTTTTAAGGGCCAAAGCTACTAGAGTTGAATTCAGACCAGCAGCTATTCTCCCAGTGTACCAGAATTCATTGAAAAACTCAATGACATCTAGCTTCAGAATAGGCCAGAAATGTTTCATAAACTTGAAGTTAAAACCATCTGGGCTCGAACTCTTATAGCTTCCACAACGGTGCAATGCTTCATAGATTTCCATCTCAGTAAACTGCTCAGTCAAGAGGTCACTCTCAACATCATTCACCTTGTTATGTACTTTCGGATATGGAGTAGCATCCGCTTTAAAATGATCAGCATAGTTGTTATGAATGAGCTCTTCACTGTCTGTGCATCAGAGGTCCAACACCCGTTTATCTCCATACCTTTTATCGAGTTTCTACTCCTATTTTTCTCGAGGGAGGCATGCACAAATTTAATATTTCACCTTCTTTAGCCATTTATTTTTGCCTTTTTGAAATAGTAAGGAATCCAATATCTTGTTCAACTTTCTCAGCTCCGCTTCTAATTGTTTCCTGAGCTGGATTTCCTCACGAGAGAGTTGAGCGGACGATGTGTATTGATTTGGAAGTGGCCAACGAATGAGCATTCTGAAATCTGTGGGGCCACATCTAACCCTCCAAAGTATATATGCTAGAGTGCAGACACAATATGCAACGAGACATAATTGATAAAATTAAATTTGTTGGGATCAAAAGTCTTTTCATACCAATGGTTGGCAAGTAGATATGCCGTGCAATTTAGCTGACAGAAATAAAAGTATTGAAAATTAAAATAAAGTGTAGGGTTGATAGGCATTGGACTGATTTCCCTAGTGACAAAAAGTCAATAGGATATAATCATTTGAGTTAAGCTGGCCTAATATAGAGGAGTCTCCAATTAGGTATAATTGTGGTGAAAATCCCAACTACATCTTTTATTTTTTATATTTTAGAAAAAATTTATGTGTGGTTTTAATTATTACACGTATATTTAATAAGTGTGATATATATAACATTGAACTAAAAAAAATTAAAAAGAATACATGAGACCGAGAGTTGGGTTTTGGCTTGCCTCCAACAGATACTTAATCTAAGCAATTTTTTTCACAAACTGAATGTAATATACTGAATAAAAGAATTCGACAATTGAGATCAGTTCCCTTAAGTGAATTAGATTAAATCACGGGTTATGACTCATATGACTGATTGCAGTCATCGAATTACAAATTCGATGTTAAAAATACTTTTCAGCATAGTAAAACTTTCATTCAACACCATACATTCAATATCGGGAAAAAAAATCTCATGGCCTAAGATAAAACATTATGATAAGATTATATTATTCAGAAATCTGGATAAATTTTTCATTTTTCTATTAGTAGTACATTCACAACAAGTGTAATTTAGGACGAATGATATAAGACACTTTCACTATATACACACCCTCACATCTCACTTATATCATGTGGTAGCACACATATTTATTCCGGTGTGAATTAAATTTTATATTTATTAATGCGAGGGAGCGTAGGTGGTATCGTTAATAGGTGCCTTATATCGGTATTTTAGACAATTGCCCAAAGGAAACCTTTTGAACTCCGTCTCCACGCTTGTCATTCTTTCTTCTACTCAAACCAGAATGGTTGTTTTAAAAATGATTTTTTTCTCCAGGAATCCTCGTTGCCCAAACTAATCCGACGGAAGATGTCTTCTTAGGTGGTTTTTTTTCTATTTGCTTTTCTGTTTTGTAAGTGCCTCGATGATCAACCCATTTATTTTATTTTGTTCAACGCGACAGTGCTTCACTGCAACTTTGATCGTGTGTGCGATCACGTATTTCTCTGTTTGTATGTGATGAAAGATGATGTGTGCGTAGTTTTTGAACTGGGCGGACTCTGTTCCCAGTTCGCGTTTCCTTCGACTTTTGCTTTATGCTGCTTCTCCGTGGGAGGTTTTTGGCGTTGGAGTGTTGGATAATTTTGATAAATTTGTGGTTCGAAGAATTGTGGGTGTAAGAGCGAAAAACTTACTTACGGCCTTACAGGAGTGTTCTTGTTCGCACAGGTGATTGTGTTGTTTGGCTAAAATTTGTTGCTGCATATTTGGTTTTGTAATAGCGAAACAAAGTTCTCGGTTTGAATATAGAGAACCTTCTAGACGTTCAATGTGTACTGAAGTATGATTCCTGGGATAGTATAAGTTGAATTGTAGAAGAATCTGTTCCAAGTATATTAAAGGAGTTCTTAAAAAGTTACATTCTTGTTGTGTAAATTTTTGGGGAGGTATTTGTTTCTTCTGGTGCAAGGAAATTTTTGAGTTTATACTCTTGAGATACGTTCCAACTCCTTTTCTTCTCTATGGGTATTTCCATCATGTTGGCTATGCCTCAAAAGCTATAGGAAGCTCGGACTAATGGAAGCCCTTGCTTGTTTTTGTTTCTTTGGAAATTGGAAGCCCTTGCTTGTTATTAGCCTCTTGACAACCTTTTGATATATATATGGATGTTGAGGGTGTTGGCCTTTCAATTCCTAATTTATTTAGACGGAGGCTTCACGGTTACATATGTGTTGGGTCTGTCTTCCTACACTAGCCACAAATACACAACAATAGTTATCTTTAATCTACACTTTTTGGTTCTAGTTTCAATATTGGGGACCATGTTTTCGTACTCATATGTATTCAGAGAATGTTTACATGACTTCTGGATGGTGGATAGTTTCACTTTGCAATTTACATTAGGGAATTAATGTTTTTATCTGTCTGCAATGACTTTGAAGTTTCCTCCCCCTTAAAACTTTGTTAGAAGCCTTGCTCTTGGAGATCATTCAATATCTGCTGCCCTGTTAAATTTTGTTGTCACTAGTTACAACTGTAAGGAAAATAATCTGATATGAATTGACACTACGGCCCAGTTTAGTAGTTAGGATATAGTGGGATTTTAAAAAATTATCCTATTATATCCTGTGTTTAGTAACCAGGACAGTTTGGGAAAAATTTTCCCGGTTGACCCGGAAAAAAATTGAATTTTGATGGATTAAGTTTCTTTTCTAAACCTATGGGATTTGGGGATAATTGGTTTTTTTTAATTAATCATACACCCCTAAAATCCTATATAATACTGCGTATTAAATGTTGGATATCTTTTCTCATCCCACTAAATCCTATCCCACTATATCCTATTCATCCCTACTACAAGTATAATAGTGCATGGAAAGTTTTCATGATTTTGCTATTTGCTTGTTCTCTATAGTTGAAAGTATGATAGTATTATGTTTGTTTTGTTTCGACTTATATATTTAAGTACTGGAATCATCTTTGAAATTGGTAGGTATAGTTATTCCGTTCGTTGTCAGCTTATCCTGCTATGGAGTACAAAGGTATAAACTGGGCAGGAAACATATATCAAAAGTTTGAAGCAATGTGCTTGGAGGTTGAAGAGGTCATGTATCAGGTAGAGACTTCTTAACCATGACTTTTCTTTCTTGTAACTTTTATTCTAGCTGTAATGTGCTTCTCTTGAAGGGATCTCCTTCATATCTAGTACACTTCTTCTGTAACTGTTTCTCTTGGACGGGTACTATTGCATTTACATTAAGGAAGTCACTACGTCTATGAACATTTGCTGTTAATTTTACATTCTTAGGTAAATAAAACTGAGATGGGGCATTAAATGTAGATTGTGCAATCAAATTTGATGATATTGGCTGGAACAATCTGCTCTCTGAATGTATTTCTATGCATGTTTTCATATTCAGATGTCATCAGCACTTATCATTGTGAGTTGTTTGCCCGCGTCAACAGGATACTGTTAAGTACGTGGAAAGCCAGGTGCAGAAAGTTGGTGGCAGTGTGAAGAAGTTCTATGCAGAGATAATGCAAGATTTGCTTCCTCCGTCATGCGTAGATCCTGTGAAAGTGGCTGCGACTGACTTACCATTGAACCCTTATTGTCATATGGATTTCAATAAGAAGCCAAAACCATTAAATAGAGATGGAGAGCTTAAGAAGAGAGAAATTGAAGATATTCCAGATTTTGCTCAAGAAAAACTGCGAATGTGCGTCCATGAGGATGCAGGTCATCTTTCTCCATCCTCTACTGTGTTCGTCGAAAATATACAGTCTGATGGGCACTCTACAAAAAGAAAGAAATTGGGGGCACACAGACGCTATATTGGTATCAAGAGGGTTCCTAAAAATAATCGTCCCGCCAAAGCAAGTTCTCCCGTGATATCTTCACCAGGAGAGGAGAGCAATTCTGTCTGTCAAACGAGGTCTGTTCCTGAAGAAGCTGTAAACAAAAGTGCAGCCGTTTCTGCTACTTCAGTTGAGCACATGGGTTCTTCACCAGGAGACGAGAGCAATCATGTCAATGTCAGGATATGTGATTCGGAAGAAGCAGTAAACAAAACTCTAACCGTTTATGCTACTTTAGTTGAGCCTATGAGTTCTTTGCAAGGAGACGAGGTTGGTCCTGTCTGTGACCGGAGATGCAATCCTATAGAAGCAGTAAACAAAAGTCTACCTGTTTCTGCTGCTTCAGTTGAGCCCATGAGTTCTTCTTCACTAGGAGATGAATGTAGTCATGTATATGACGGGAGACGTAATCCTGAAGTAGCAGTATACAAAAGTGTATCCAATGTTGGTATTCTGGTCGAATGCATTGCTTTTGAAGACGTATCAACGGAAGCTGTGAGACAACAACAAGATGATTCCAGTAGCACCTCTACTACTTCTGAAAAGATTGTGTCAACTGAAACTCTGATGCAAAATAAAGATGATTCTCAGTGCACGGCACCATTTCATGATTTGCCTGCCAAATTTATTGGTATTTTTGATGATTCCAATTTTGTCTCTTCAACTTCGAATATTCTAGTGTATTATTATTATTGTTTTTTTTTGGCAGGAGCTTCAATGAACGAACGGAATGTACGTGAGGTTGGGTGTGATGGTATGTTTTTTAGTATGCCAAAGGAAGGTCTATATCTAAAGAAGGAACACTATCAACTGTTTCTCCATTCTTGTTTGTGATGAAGGTAGAAGTCATTTAACATCACCTTTTTCGTGTTTGTAATGGCAGATAAATTTGTGAAAGGCGAGCCGTCATCCGAAAAGAATTTAGATATTATCAGCAATGCGCACAGTACAAAGTCAGTTGGTGTGAAGATCATTGTTCCGCATGAAGGTAAATAAAGCAGGAATCTTTAGACAGGAGATCAGGGTGGTATAGGTAGCTTACTACTGGTGGTAGTTTGCTACTGTTTGTTGCCCTTGGAAATTCTTATGCATCTTCATTGGTCTTGTTTCTCATAACAAGAGGATAAAGATGTCACATTAACAGTCCCTTGTTAATGATTCAGAGAAACTTATCATCATTCAATTTCCACTTTCAATTTCGTCCTGCCACTCTCTTCAGTTTGGAGTTCTTCTTCTTCTTCTTATTTTTTTTCGTAGCATTGTTGACATTTGTTCCTTTGATATTCAGACAAGTTTGACGTGGAATTCATTGAGAAAGACGAGTTCGCGGTGCCAGGAATAGATGAATCCTGCATTCTCGTGGAAGCAGATAAGCTTTACTTTCCTCAAGTAACAGAGAAGCATAAGCCATATAAGGTACTCCTTTTCTTTCCCCCTTCGCCGTAACTCAAATCCTTTCCAGCACCATAAAACATTATCGACCATGTAATTTGTCTCAGAAGAAAATCCGGGAAGCTCTGGTGGCATCAAGACTGATGGGGAAAAAGAAGAAACCCCCCAACCCACTTGCCGAATCTGTACATGTAAAATCATCTGCTCACGGTTCGTTTGAATCGGATTGGGAGCTTCTTTAGTAACACCTGATGAAGATTCTGAACTCTGTCATCATCAACGATTGGCAGGGAGATTAGATTGTCTCTTCAGTAAAATATAACTCCATCCGGTTACAACTGGAACGTGCATGTCTTCATGATGCCTGCTGTTCTAGTATATTAAAATGCCACTGGAGAATCCTTTGTATCTTGGTTTAGTTTCCCAGACCAAGCTTATGTTCCTGGCAAACTGCAGCCTCATCAACCCGACAAGGGTGGTTGTACCTCGCTGTCTATAGTTGTGTAAGAATTATTGGAATGAATAAAAGGCTCCAAAGTGTGAATAGTTTCACAACTACTTTTAGGACAGGTTGAGCGGGAGCGAAAATTTTCTGATCCTGACCGTTATATCAAGTATAAGTGTTGTTATGTCTCGAATTCTAATTCTGTTCGTCCATTTGTTAATTTCACGGTCAGGAGTGGATCTCTTAATTTTTAAATATTGTTGATTCTAACCGTCAAGATCAACAATGAAATTAGAATTTGAGATAATCCGTTGTATACCAAAAAAACAGAGTTATGCCTCCTTTTTGTGGAAGTTTGGTGGAGAGAGGGCCCTCACAAAAAAGTTTCACTTACAACAACTAATATAAAAAGGGGGAATGGCCACGTTAAAGCTTATCTAATGTCCCGAGTTGTGCCATCATTGATGGATGATTATGAGGATTAGGTATTAGGTTGCTTGCAAAACTGGGGATGGTTGAGCTGGCCCAATTTCATCCTATCTGCTTGTTCAATTAGTTTATGGGGCCTGTATCCATTTCAATTACTCTTTTGCGGTCAAATGCGTTGGTTGGTTTTAATTTCGAGGTCTATTGATCAGTAAATTATATCAGATAAAACTACCTTCATTCGTACTGGGTATTTCTGTGTGGCTTGCTTTATCTGTTCTGAATCGTCATATTAATTGTAGCCCTAAATATTTTTTAGGCCCGTAAAATAAAACATTGAAGCATTGAAATGATGCTCCACGGGATTAGGCAAATTGAAACTATGGGTGGATATGAACATTTTTTAAATTGATAGCGATTATAGCTCAAATAGACTGCAAAATACAATAATTATGTGTATCATGAATCGCCATAGTATTTTTTTAACATTGATTTGAAAGTTGTCAGCAGAACTAATCCTCCAAAATGGATACATCTAGAGAGTCCCAATTTTGTGCGCATCTTTACTTCTGTAGGCAATTAGAGGAAATATTTTTTCTTTTTCATAAGAATTTTATATAATATATTTTTTATATTTTAATTCCATTCTAACCTAAAAAATAAATGATGCTCGTTAGGTATTAGATTCGGGCATTAAGAATTTGATATAAATATGAACATGCATTTCTGAAAGTTCGATAAAAAAATGATGAAAATCTAGAAAAAAATTATTATTATTATTTTATTTTAAATTAATTGTTTTAATTAAAAATGAAGAACAATTTTATAAATTCACATAAATTTCAAAATCCTTACATAAAATTATATTGTCTACTAAACCCCGAATGTTAAAATCCCAATATATGTTAAACGCCATAAATTCTATGTAATACTGCATAATAAATACGTTATAAATTATCTCATCTTACTAAACTTTATCCCTCTATATTCAATTTATCATTGCTAGTAAATGGAGTCATATATCTTAAAAACTATCCAAGTAAAATTGATTGATCCAATTGATTGAGACCAATTTGGGTGCATTTATCAGATAGTGATTTTGCATCTTCTTATTGCCATCGTTGACTCGATAGTCCAATGCCGCTAGTAGTTCGTGTACGCAACATGACAAACTATGCAACAAAATATTTGCAAAAATGCTAGAAAAAGGAGAAAAAATGGAAGCATCAAGATCATAACGCCAAGTAACTTAGAAAAAATATATATATACGTGACATGTAGCATCGATCGCAGTAGAAATCAAGTGCAATGGGTCTTCTCATTGAAGCCCTTTTCATCTCATCTTTCCTGCTTTCACATCAGGCCACGGCGGAGGTCCATCACCTCAACGTCAGCACCTCCGCCGCGAGGAGGCTTTCCGGCGGCTGCAACCTATTCCGGGGCAAATGGGTGTACGACTCCTCCTACCCTCTTTACGATTTCTCCAGCTGTCCCTTCATTGATGACGAATTCAATTGCCTCAAGTACAACAGACCAGATCGGGAGTACCTAAAGTACAGATGGCAGCCTTTCTCATGCAACCTGCCAAGGTTGCGGCTGCTTTGCTTGCCATCTTCTGTTTTTCTTTTTCTTTTTAATTCATGTCATGCAACAGTAAACAGTGATTGTTGTTGCCGAAGATGTGCAGGTTTAATGGTGCGAGTTTCCTGGAGAGATTCAGGGGGAAGAAGATCATGTTTGTGGGGGACTCACTCAGCTTCAACATGTGGCAATCATTGAGCTGCATGATCCACTCATCGGTGCCGGAAGCCAAAACCGCACTCATAAGTAGAGAAGGATTATCACAATTAACTTTTGTGGTATGTTTAATCAACCATTTTCATTTGATAACTCAAAGTATCACTACTAGCGGTGATTCTATATTTACCACGTTCGATTCGAACCCTTGATTCATTGATTAAAAGATAAGGGTCTTACCTGCTAAATTTGAAAATAAGTATGAGGTTAATGAATACTGAAGAGGTGTTAGGTTTTGGCAGACTTTGTTCTCTATTGTCAGGTTGCTTATGCTTAGGTGCGGACAATTTATAATGAAGTTGTGGGTTACAGTCATTAAAATCTCAAGTACAACGTGGTATACCACATTTTCTTATAAGTTAATTTATATTTTGCTTTGACAATATGTTAGATGTTAGAAGACCATACTCTTTGGTCTCGGGTCACGGGTCACGTGTATGGTGCAGATATGAGTCAATCTATAAGAAAGATATAAGTTATTTTCATTAAAATATTATGCATGATGCAATAGATAATATATTTTCATATAAATTTATTTACATTTTTAGGATCAGATTCTCTACCCACTACATTGGGATAACTCTTGAATAGGAATATCCCTAAGGTGCGGTGTGGGTGCATGAATGTGGTGGCCGGTCTCTTTTCTTGTTATCTTTTCTAACATGTGTCGATTGGCTTATTCTTCCAAAGACTTTTGCTTTTCATTTCTCCCCATTGATCAATGGCACTATTCAGACAGACATTTGGGAAAGACCCCACAAAACCCACTTCACTTCGGCATGTGGAGGGGCCAAAACTTATGGTCCTTTCACTTGATTGTCTTCATGTTTAAAAAACAGAGATATTACATAGCAAGATAACAAAATCTACATGTGGGCACATGCGTGAGGCTGAGATAATAGCGGTCCACTAATTCGGCTGGTATTAGAAAACATAAAAAACAATAGTTAAGTTAGCGTTCACTGTTTTAAAACAGTTTTTGGACGAAATCCATATGAAGTACCCTTTTCCTGCGCATTTTCCTTTTATTTTCCTTTTTTTGGGGTTTAGCTCTAGGGTTTATTGGGTTTAGCCCTAGGGTTTATTGGGTTTAGTTCTTGGGTTTATGGAATATGGGTTTAGATTTTTTCGGCGGCGAAGCCGCCGTAATATTAATTCTAAAATTAAAAATTTGTAAGATTCATATATTTTTACAATTTATACCACCAAAAAGGGACGGAAAGAGGGGGGTTCCCCAAAAAGGGATACCTCATATCGGGGTTCGTTTTTGGATGATATCCCCGGACACTCAGATGCTTAGCAAGCTCTTAGAGGCTTAGCCAATATTTGGGCGCTTAGCGAACTTTAGGCACCAGGGAATACAAGGCCCAATGCCTACGCGGCATCTAGACACCACAAGACGAACTTCATAGCACACGGTTGAGGACTTATGATGTTCATATCGTTTTATCATTGTTATCACACAAAACGTTGTTGTAGGACTATGGAGTGAAGTTGCTGCTCCATCGCACTCAGTATCTTGTGGACATTGAGAATCAAGGCTCGGCACGGGTTCTGAAACTCGACTCCATACAGAATGGGAACCGATGGATTGGGGCGGACATGTTGATTTTCAACACGTGGCATTGGTGGACCCACACCGGCAGTTCTCAGCCGTTAGTTCTTTTACCAGAAAAAAAGAATTATGTATTGATTTTCTTCACCTTATTTAAAATTGTAATTCGGTTTTGATTTGCAGTTGGGATTACATGGAAGAAGGAGGCAAATTGTACAAAGACATGAACCGATTGGTAGCGTACTACAAAGGGCTAACAACATGGGCAAGATGGGTGAACAAAAACGTAGATCCATCAACTACAAAAGTCTTCTTTCAAGGAATTTCCCCCACACATTACGAGTAAGTAAGATTTTAGTGAACAAAAATTGTATTGACAAGTGAATTTATGTCACCATTTGTTGTTGGAATCCACTCAATAGATTGAAAGACTATACATACAAGAAAAAGTCATATACATTGAGGGAGCATGGGACCTTTTGGTCTACTGAGTACATGTTTTTCATCGGTTTGGCCAATTCTGATTTGTTGTTAACAGAATTTACATATTTGTATTTACCTAAAAAAGAATCTACATATTTATGAGTTGTGGTGCACAAATTGATTAAGTGCTTTGTTATACGGTATCATACCCTATATTTCAACTTTATAATTATTTATTATTCCTTATGGATAGGGGGCGGGACTGGGGTGAGCCGTCTCGAACTTGCAAAGTGGAGACACAACCGTACTTTGGATTGAATTATCCGGCGGGTACTACAGCGGCGGCGGTGGTGGTTGACAAAGTTTTGAGCCGGATCAAAAAGCCTGTTTACTTGTTGGACATCACCTTGCTCTCACAATACAGAAAGGATGCACATCCATCTTTTTATGGCCTTCACAATGGCTTGGATTGTAGCCACTGGTGCCTCCCGGGCCTTCCCGATACGTGGAATCTTCTTCTCTACACGGCGATTTTTACTTGAAATTCATTATTGGGGGTATTTGTGGCAAGAAAGATTGTTTCTTTTCAAATGATTGTATAGCAATATAGCATATATAGTTTGGAACAATTATAATTTGCCACCAATATTTCTTTTCCAGTTTAAATGATTCTGAAACACTCGTCACGACTTTAAAATATTAGTTATAGTGAACGAAAGTTGCGACTAGGACTGTAAACGAACTCGAACTCGAACTAATAGGCCATGTTCAAGCTCTGTTTGTTAAATTTAATGAACGAACCGAGCTTGTTTGTTAAGCTTAACGAACAAAGCTTCGTGTTTGAGCTCTATTTATTAAGGTTCACGAACAGTTTGCAAACAAGCTCGCGAATGAGATGGTTTATGTTCGGTCATGTTCGACTCATTTATGTGTTCGTTTACATATTCGAGATCGTTCGTTCTGCATTAATGAGTAATGAAAATAATGAAAAGTAAGGACTGATTGATACTTTCACCATCATTTAACGTTTCATTCAAATAAAAAAAATCATATTGATAGGTAGGGTAACCTTCGTATACTCAGTCATTGCGTGCTAAGTCCGTACTCAACTTTTCGTAGCACCATCCGTTTTCAAAATTGGTCGCACCATTTGAAAGCTTATACATTGTACATGAAAATCCTC
>JAOYMZ010056505.1:0-13415 GCA_025802335.1 Pinguicula primuliflora
CACACATGTGTAAACAATCTCAACCACAATTTTATTATTGATATTTATTCATTTTTCATTTAATTGTGATTGTGATTGTTGACACATAGATGTGTTTAGTAAGTGTGTCAAATTATGATGTATAAATAGCATTTTCCTTTTTTTTCCTTCATAAGATTGCTAAATTAAAAATAAATAAATAAGATTGTTAAATTTACAACACTGTGCTTAGGCATGACCACATCTGTAAATCATCAACGTCCACGTGTCTCAATAGCGAGAAGATGATGGAGACATACCTATTTTTTTGGATAAGACTAATGGATACATGTAGTGTTTCTATGAAGCACGTTCCGTGGCGTGGCTGATGGTGTATAGAATTACCCCCCAAACCCCAGAAATATCCAAACCCTAATCTGTCGCCAGAGCTACACTCCAATTGAGAATTCAGGTCGAATTAAATTCACAGATCTATAATTACGACGGCCGTCTTCCCGGTCTGTGAACATAGGAGGAGAAGTTTTTTCCGACGCCTCGGATTGAATTTCTGCAATTCTGAAAGAAATGGTTGGTTTGAAGTTTTCTGTTTTTCCAATGTAGTTTTATTTGTTAATATATTTTGAGTCCAGCTATCGGGTTCTTTTCCTCACTGGATTCGAGATTCAGTGTCCTTACTGCTTGCTTATTATGTTTGCTGTGAATTTGATCCGACTTTCAACTTAAATAAGCTAAATTAAGCATTGCATTTCCTTTCATTGACCGGTTTATGCTTTTAGGATCGCTTGTAAAGCGTAAAACAGTATGCGGGACTTGGTTTCTGACTCGCTCTCTCTTTTCAATTCTATATACTCAGTTGAAATCTCGTTCTTTGGAAGGCCAGACTAACTCCCGTCTTATAGTTGTGTGCTATAAGAAATTTGAAACGTTATATGTTAACTAATAATTTGTGTCAATCCACGGGATATCCGTTGAAGTTTGTGGAGTTCATGGTAACCAAGTTTTTTTTATAAAGCCTTGGTTACATTTAAACTGAGTGCATATCAAGATGCCTCTGTTTAAGTTATGCTGTGACACAATCTCACTGTTTGATATTTATTGATATAAAGGGCTTGTTCTTATCGCATATCTTAAGTGAAAAAGTATATATTTAATTTATTCTAGGACTTTAAGATGTCCTGATAAAGTACTTGAGGTCAAATATGTTTTATGTGCCATTTAGTAATATAACTAATTCCTTAACTGCTGCGCATTTCTGAATGTTACAACTAATGTGACATTTTGATGTTCAAAAAATAGAGCGAGAGAGAAGGCAGAGTCAGACCTCGTAGGGATCACCCTTCTAGACCAGAAGAGCAGTACCGCCAGGATCGGGCTAATATCCCACCGTCAAGACACCTTTGGGTCGGAAATCTTTCTCACAGCTTAACTGAGAATGCAGTAGCTCGCCAATTTTTACAATTTGGGGAACTCGAGAGCATAGCCTTTCAGCCGGGCCGGAGTTACGCTTTTATCAATTTTAGGAATGACGAAGATGCTTTTGCTGCATTTCAAGAGCTTCAAGGTTTCGCTCTTGCTGGAAATCCACTTAGGATTGAGTTTGCCAAGGCGGTTAGTTCTGTTGATCTTCTTATGACCTTTTATGATACTGTCTTGGTGTCATTTCCCTGCACATATATAATTTTTCTCCAGTTTTGGCAAGCTATAGCATTTCAAATCAGCACATGATGATTATATCCCACACAAAAACAAAGAGTGACTGAATGCATTGCATCATAAAATCCATATTTCCCTTCACATGCCAAATAATATTCAAATGGATCCGTTGCATTCTCTGAACTCACATTTTCCAGGAATTTGAACACTCTCTTATCTCACTCGGCAATGTATTCTGCCACAAATCATGATCATGAGTTACACTTACCACTTGAGCAGAATTTTCTTCTCGTCATTCTATAATTTTCAAACTGTAAGGTGGTGAAGTTGCTTGTGAATTTCTTGATCTTCCTCCAACTAGACTATATGAAACCCGTGCCTGATCTACACCACATGCAAATTTTCCAAAGACAAGACAGAATGAGTTTATACCTGGAAAGGTTGAAGCTAACATCCCCAAGTGCAATATTCAAATTTTGCAAATAATGCATCTCTATCCATTATTCTGAGCATTTGACATGATGCACCTTTTGAAGTGGGAACACTTTGATTGGGAACTGGCTAATTCTTGTGAAAATGGTTGGACAAAATGGAAAGCCAAGTGAACTCATTGTTGGACTATGGCAGCTTCATTAGCAAAAGTGTCCACTGAGTCCACAGTCCTAAATTAACTTATAAGTGAATCTGTACATAGTATTACTTTGGAGCTAAGAATAAGGGATATCCCGTCATCGACAAGATCGATTGTCTGGGAAGGTTTTGAAAAGAACCAAAGAAGCTCATGGTAAATATTTCTAAGCATCATCCCTTAATTGAATCAATTGTTCCTTTGCACGATCTCAGTCCTGGACAATTATTCAAACCTGGTTGTTCTCACTACTTTTCTAATCACTAAGCTACTCCCTCCCACTTCATGTTTCCCACTGTGCTCCAATTTTGAGTTTTAGGACTGACATTGTCGTCGTCTATCTGCTGCATTAAGTTCCATGAATTAGGTATGCGCTTGTGCACAGTGGATGATTTCTACCACAAAATTATACCAAGTTCATGATCAGTTGGACCTGAAGTGAAGATTTAGCATGATGTTTAAAAACAAAGCTAAAAACGACATGATAATTAACTTCTTGACCCCCATTACGCAACCTTACCTGCTGTTCATGATCTCATATGTGTAGTGGCAATTTGCAGCCAGTATCTGCATAGGTATATACATTGGTAAAGATTTAGAAATGGGTTATATTGGGTAATTGAAGCGTAAATCGGATAGAAGCTAAGCCGAGAAAGTTAACTATTTTATTACCTATATCTGGAACAGAAGAAATGATGCTAATGGTTTTCAAGGAGGTTTTGGAAATTAACTCCACCATGAATGTTATTTCTTGTGGGACACGGACAATTGTTTAATTCAGCTTTGTAGCTAGCAGGAGGAGGATGTTTTTTAAGATGCATTGTTCACAGGACTGCTACTCTGTTTACATTTTACATTATAACCAAGCTTTGCAAGCGATTTCCTGATCCATACATTTGGTGCTAAGCGCATTCTGTACTTCCATTGCCATCAACCATGAAATTCGGAATTCGTTTTATTTCAAAGTCCCAGTGAGTTGGTGCATTTGTTAGAAGCACCATATATGTTTCCTATCACTTTGCCAGCATGAACATGCCAGAATCAAGGATAGCCTACTTGAATGTGGCTAAACAATGCAAGCTGCATATCAACCCAATCGGTGTCAAAATCTGTTTATAGCCATGTTAGATGTATGTTCTGCAGATTTTTAGTGTAAGAATCTCCTCTGAAGCTATTCAGTTCAGTGCACATATATTCGGCAGAAACTGGATGGAAGTAACACGATGAACTGTTGTTTGATCTCATTTACTTTTGCCTTTTTGAAGGTAGGCCAACACAGTTTTCAAGTTGTTACTAGTCATTAGGATTTGCTAAATTATACACACAGAAGTGGAAAACAGTTTAGGATGAAGCGCAAGAAGGTGATAAGAAATCTGCCGTCTTTCCTGGCATGCATTTTGCTACTTTGACAGAAACCTCTTGAAGGTGTAGAGCGTGTGAGCGTGTGAGCTGGATTTTGGTGGGGAGGCAGCGTGTACTTTTGGATTGCATTTACGTTGTCAAGATCTACAATACCTGCCAGGACACTTTATTTGACTTATGCCATCGATTGCTTAGCCAACTGCATATCTTTGCCTGAGGAATTTGCCATGAATGATTTTTTTTTACTTGAGATGTGCTGCTGATAAGAGATGATTTAGCTAATTTCAAGTTATTTCATCACGAGAGCTATCAGCCTTGGTTTTCTGAGTACCCGATATATAATATGCACAGCAGAGAAAAACCAGCTATGTGATTCTGTTGTAAAAAGCAAATGTAATTTTGTGGTCATCTTCTTGAAACTGTCCTATGTTTTGGATCTTTGAGTCCCTTTGTGAAGTTCGGTGACGCATTCCAGGGGATTTGTTTATGTTAGAAGAAAGTCGTAGTAGATCATCAAGTTTCTTCAAGATTTCTGACTCTTTATATTGATCTGATCAGACAAAAGCAGTTTTTTTTCCCATGTTTTTCTCCTTGAACAGCTTGGTGTCTTAGAGCATCCTCAATGAGTAATTGTTCTAGTCATATTAATCTGAAACTTGAGACTCACATTAATATGCAGGAGAATCATCTTTGCAATTCGTATTGCTCTAGATTTCATGTCATTTTTCTATGCATTAAACCGCTACTGATCTACCAGCTTCCGCGCCTCCGATCCAGATTGCTTTATTTTGTGTCACTAAGCTCTTATCCTGTTGATTTACTTAATGCATTAAACATTTTCATTTAGAATCTTCATGTAGTTCATTTTCACAGGAAAAATCATTAGTATCGGCACGTGATGAATCATACCCCAATACAAGAGGATCTCCATTTGGTCAGGACACCAGGGGACGCCACTCCAGTCCCGAGTTATCATATCTTAACAAATCAAAGAAAAATGACAAAGAAGAAGAGCCCAGTGAGGTTTTGTGGATTGGATTTCCTGCCCAACTGAAAGTAGATGAGTTTATTCTAAGGAAGGCATTTTCATCTTTTGGAGAGATTGAGAAGATAACTGCATTTCCTGGTCGTACTTATGCATTTGTTCGTTTTAGGAATATGATGTCCGCTTACAGGGCTAAAGAAGCACTGCAAGGGAAGTTATTAGACAATCCCCGTGTCCGTATTTGTTTCGCAAGAAATGATTCTGGAACATCTAACCGGGAGAGGGGTTCATCCCCACGTGTGCGAACATATGGTCGCTCTGAATCTTTTGAGAACTTTCAATCTGAGAGAGACGTTGATCTTTCTAGGGATCGTGGCACTAGATCTCCGCCCTATATTCCAGGTTTTGATCCTCGCGGCCTTAATGAAAGAGATGTAGCTAGGAATGCTAATCTATGGCCCCATAAAGATGATGGCCATGAACCAAGGAGGTTTCGAGGACATGGATCTGAGGTAGGATTACCAAGAACTGGTTATGAGCCTCCAAGTAGTCCAAGGAACCAAAATGCTCGTATTCGTGAGTTCTCCCCCCCTAATTTCGCTCCGCAAGGACCATTTGATGATCCATGGGACCTGCCTGAGGATCCCTCCCTCTTGCATGAGACGAAAAAACTGAAGACCAGCACATTCCGTACGGAGACCGAGCTGCCAGAATATCCATTATTTGATTTGGAGAAAGAAAAACGTATCATCCTTTCTCGTGAAAATAACTATGATCCCAAACATGCTGGCTATGGACGAATTCCTGAGCATCTAGTTAACAACTCCAACTCCTTTCGGGGAAGAAGTGATTACTTGAATGCTTCTCATGATGATTTCCAGTCTGGATCAATTCCATTGCCGATCCATGATAGGACAAGGTTGCCTCCTGATTCGCGTGGATCCTCCGCTAAAGAAGTATGGAAATGGGAAGGATTGATAGCCAAGGGAGGAACGCCGATTTGCCGTGCTCGCTGCTTTCCTGTTGGAAAATCACCTGACATGGTCCTGTAAGTATTTCTGTCATATAATTCCTTGGGAGATGGTTTACCTCTGACTCTATGCTTGGTGGACTCTTTTTTTTTCTCGTTGTTACTTCTGTATTTGTGTCCCTAGACCTTATACTCGTTACATAATTTTTTTTTGGATAATCATGGTCTCCGGAATCTGGTCCGACTAATCCATGAGATCCATTCAAAGCGGCCCCTCCACATGGACAGGGTAAGTCTCGGGCCATTGGCCCGCGGTCGTGGCCCCAAAGAATTGTTTGCACCAAATGGGTATCGAACTTGAGACCTCATCCCTCTTTGGAAATTTAAGTCCCAGCCCCTTGGGGTTCGTTGTTACATGATAACATGAGATGCTTCTCTGTTGTGCCTTAATGACTCTCCAGTTCTCTTTGATATCTTAAAAAACACTGTGGTTCTTAAATGACGAGGCTATTGTGCATATCATGCAACATTTCTATCAGGAATTCACTCTTGAGCTCCATTTGCTCATATGGATAACTTTTTAAATCTTGCCCAATGATGGTGGGTTTGACCCGCGGAAGACCGCGTCGGAGGATGATTTCCATATCTGACGGCGCGTGGCTTCCCGTCGAACCGTCGTGTTCTTCAAAATGTCCCTTGTAGTCACCTCATGTAATGATGAATGACTGATGGCATAATCCGGCTCCTACATTTTTTATTGCAGCATTCCATTTTTTTCTTGTGCTACCAAATAACTAATCTAATTACTGTCAATCCTACAGACCTGAATACATAGATTGCACGGCAAGGACTAGTTTAGACATGCTGGCCAAGCATTACTATCAGGCCACAAGTGCTTGGGTTGTTTTTTTTGTCCCTGCTAATGATCCGGATATCACGTATTACAACGAATTCATGAACTATCTGGGCGAGAAACAGCGCGCGGCTGTTGCGAAATTGGATGAAAGGACTACCTTATTCCTTGTGCCTCCATCAGAACTCTCTGAGAAAGTTCTTAAAGTACCTGGGAAACTCAGCATTTCTGGCGTGGTTTTAAGGCTAGATCCTCCAGGGACTAGCTATGGTTCCATTCCACAGAACGAAGCCCGGGAAACGAATTTCACATCTTTACACGGCGAATTTGCATATCAGCAGACAAACTCGCCCTCAGGGCCTTACTTGCCAACTCCACATTGGCCTGGAAGAACTGGTCTACCGGTTTCTGAGAGCACCTCTCGGAATGATCAATTTATGGGTACGCAAAACCGGAATTATGCTCATGGAGAAAACTGGCTTCCCCGCGATATCCCATCGCAGGCATCGACTCAGGGCATTGGTTTGATGCCTCATAATTATGCAGCAAGCGCCAGACCAACGCCTGAAGGTAATGCCGGCAATTACACTCCTGAGTTTGCAGGTAATCCAAGAAATGGCAAGTTCATGGCTACAGAGGGACCCCCTGTTCCTTCACCGTCTCCTTTTGCTGGTCTGCCAGCAGAAAAGCTAGCTCAGCTGGCGTCTTCTCTCCTTGGACAACAACAGGGGCAACTAGGTGGCGTCTCGGGTGCCGGAGAATATAATCCATCAGGAAACATCAATCAGTTTGGGCAACAAGAGCCGACGCAGTCCCTGAATGTTGTTGCCTCTCAAAGAGACGTCCATTCTGCTGCTCAGGTGAACTCGGCCCAGAATGGACAGGATAATGCGGATGCTGATACGCAGAAACGATTGCAGGCGACGCTGCAGCTGGCCGCTTCTCTTCTTCAACAAATTCAGCAAGGAAAAACTACTTGAAGACTGCAATACATGGGAGTACTTAGATGTAGCACAATGTGATTGGTGTCTGATTAAACTGCGTTCTGATCTTCTTAAGTTGTGAAAACATGGTTAAAGTGCTAATAATCAGAGTTCTGCTGCATCTGCTAATGTGTATGATAGGCTTCTCGCTTAATATGAGAGGCTGATATCAAAATTCACGTAGCTTCTTTTTCTTGAGGGCAATGGAGTGAGAGTCCATCTGATCCTTTTTGAAAATATGAATACATATATGATAGCTTTTGTTGTTAGTTGCAACAAATTTTCCAGATGAATCATGATTTAGAATAATCTTCTTAAATATTGCAAAAATTTGAAACGGCTTCGGTCCCTGAAAGTTTATAAGGTGACTCTCGTTGATGAAGTACCTTGTTGCATATTAAAATCTTCTAATAAGATAGGAATGATGTATGAAAAAAAAATTAATGAATTAAAACGACGTCAGTTAATGTTTTGTACTTAATTTTGTAAGTAGGTGAAGCATTTTTGGATTGGGTCACATAATTCAATCTGCAGACGTTCAGTCTAAGACAATAGAATATCAAGAGCTGTCGAATTGACAGTTGACCAATAACCATTCGGATGACTTGCTCTCTCTAATGACTCTTTTCTGTACGAAAATCCTCCTACTTCGCCGTCCTGATGGAAAATCTCAGTCAGGCGGTGGCCAATCCGGCCACAACCAAAGTCAAGAATAAGGTTAATGCTCCTCTAACGTCAGATGCCGGAGATTTGGGGGTCGGTCAAGCTCAGGATGCCTCCAGCTCGGTTCCAGGCAAGTCTTTTTTGGATGCCCTAGCTCCGAACGCCTCAGACATCCCCCGCGGCGCGAGCCCATTTTCCAAGATTCCGATTGAGGTCACGGCGGACGATGTTCGTCATCAATTTATCAACGGGAAGCACTGCATTGATTTTTCTGAGAAAATCCGACAAGACCTGGGCGCAAACATGGCCTATACGGTTTTTATCAAGGCCCTTAAACAGGTTACGAGTTACAAGTTTTTGTACCAGAAATTGGTTGCACTCTGGCAACTAGAAGGTAACATTCATATCTTGGACATTGAACATGGTTATTATCTGGTTAAGCTGGATTTAGAGAAGGATTATGTGAATGCACTTCTTGGTGGTCCTTATTCAATTGTGGGTCATAATTTGAGCATTCATCCTTGGCATCTGGATTTTGATACGAAGTCTGATCATCTGGACTCTATTGCTTCTTGGGTCCGTTTACCAGGTTTGCCACTGCAGTATTTCCAAGATACTTTGCTACGTGAGATCTCTAGGCCTATTTGTTCTTATCTCAAAGCGGATCCACATACGATTCAGGCAGTTCAGGGGCTCTTTGCCTATATTGCTCTCCGTCTTGATCTAACCAAATCGTTGGTTCCATGCGTCACGGTGCAGGGAGTTGAATATAAAGTGTGTTATGAGGACCTTAATCTGGTGTGCGTCCGTTGTAGCAGATATGGCCATTTGGCGGAAAACTGTCAACAGTTACCCTCCAACATTCCTACTGAGCCTAAGCCTGGGACTCAACCTGAGTTGGATGATAGTTTGCCTGCTTCTGGGGTGATCCCAAACTCTCCGGGGACAACTGTATTGAGGAGCCCCGGCGACAAGATTGTCGTTCCTATTACGCCGCCTCCTGAGATGTCGTGGCTGATCGCCCAGAAGCCTAGACGTAATTTCAAGAAGGCTGACTCATCGCTGGCCATTGCAAGTAATCTGAATTCAGTCCGTTTTAATTCTAATTCCCGCTTTGGTGTGTTGGCAGGTTTAACAGATGAAGCTCTGGTACTGGACCCTCTGCCAACCCAGTCTTCTGCTGGTAAGGGACCATCTTTGGCCAGCTCAAGTTCCGGCCAAACTGCTCCATCCCGATCCTCTTCTAAGCACACTCAGCAAGCCCAACTCCTAAAGATGAAATCTAAAGGAAAGAAGGTTGTTGCGGATAAGTTTCCCTACACTATTTCTGGCCCCTCTACTAAAAGGAAACATCTCAACGATGCTGCTAAAGTGTCGAATATCACCTGGGAAGCCTGTTTTATCTGGTGCTAGAGAGGCCATCTTATCTGGTGCTCCCGCTGCTGCCGAGTCTTGTAACAATGGCCGTGAGATTATTCTCGAATCTGAGCTTGGTCTTCCTAAGCAATCAATGCCTACTGATGATCCTAAACATATTGTGGTTGTGCTGCCACATCCTCTGTCTAATCTTCAAACCGAGGGTGCTGATCAGCTTGCCATTCGTGCTGATGGTTTCACAAAAAACAGCAACACTAAAGGCTTCCATCTGGTGAGGCCGGAAGCTGCCCGGATTGTACTACCACTCCTATTATCCTTACAGACATCCCTCTGGATGACCAAATGGATGAGGGAGTACCTTTCCAAGAAGCCCTCGTAGGATCTGCTCTGCAGGAGCTTCCCCCTCAACGGGAAGGCGACTGTGAGGACTAGTTTATGAACGAGGATTTTTCTCAAATTGAAGAGGACAAAGTATTGCTAGTTTGTCCTTCATCTTTCGTTTCTTCTCAATAGCAGGTGCCCTGTCACACCCAAAATAAAAAAAAATCAGTTTTTATGGATTGTGGAATTCTATCCTGGAATGTGCAAGGAATTAATAATCCGAAATTACAGGGTGCACTTTGTATTCTTCTGTCAGCGTATTCTGTCTCTTTGATGATTATTCTGGAACCCCGGGTGAGTGTATTGATGCTGACTGTATTGTTCATGGTATGGGTATGGGTTTCAGCAACTCGTTCACAGTCGAAGCGTGTGGTTTCTCTGGTGGTATTTGGCTGCTTTGGCGGGATACCATAAAAGTAGAGATACTTGGTTATGCTTGGCAATATATTCATGTTTGGGTTGGGGGTGTGGCAGGGTTCTCTTTCTGATTTACGGCTATTTATGGTTCCCCAAATCCTGCTATTCGCCGAGGCCTTTGGCACGAGTTGGAGTGTTTGGCAGACGATGCTACCTCACCATGGGTTTTGATGGGCGATTTCAATGCTGATTTATCTCTGCTGGATAAGCTGGGAGGTCGACCCTCATCTGGTTGTAATAAATTCCGGAACTGGGTGGAATTCGTCGAGGTTCATTCGGTGGGCTTCTGTGGTCCCCGGTTTACTTGGAGGCGGGGTATATGCTATGAACGTATTGACTGGTGCCTGGCAAATGAACCCTTTTATAAGCTTTTTGATTCGTGTGGCGTTCAACATTTGCCCCGCATTGCTTCTGACCATTCCCCTATTTTTCTGTGCTGTAAGAAGCCTTCTGGAACTATGGCTTCAGTTTCTTATTTCCGTTACCTCAAAGCATGGGAGACTCATCCGGATTGGAGTTTATGGTTTCGTTCACACTGGCGGGCAGACCTCCCCTTCTTAGAGGCACTCAAGGCATTACTTCCGGAGTTGGATGATTGGAAATTCAATTATTTTGGGGATTTGTTCCGGCAGAAGAGGCGGCTCTCTAATTGCATTGCTGGTATTCAAAAATCTTTAACCAGCCGCCCTTCCAAGTTCTTACTTGACTTAGAAGTATCTTTGTTAACTGAATTGGAGGGGATTCTTTCCCGTGAGGAGCTACTACGCAAGCAAAATGCTAGATGTTCCTGGGTTACTCAGGGTGATAGATCTTCAGCATATTTTCATGCTCTGCATAAGGAGCGCAGGAAACCTCTTCATGCTCGGAGTATCCTATTGGTGAACAGCGTATGGTGTTCGGATAAAGGAGTTCTGATTACGAAAGTTACTATATATTTTCAACGTATCTACGGAGCCGGAGATGAGGTTGAGGAACCTAGGAGTCTTCCTTTATTTCAACTTTCTGGCAAATTTCCTATCATTCCATCGGAGCTGCAAATACAACTGACAAGCCCTATTGACTCGAAGGAGGTTAAACTGGATGTTTTTGGGATGCACCCCGACAAAGCCGTTGGCCCCGATGGTTTTACATGCTATTTTTTCCAACATAATTGGGAAGTCATTTCTACTCCTCTTACTAATTTCAATCTACAGGTGTTCCGGGAAGGTGCCATCCCCTACGGTCCCAACCAGGGGATGGTATCTCTCCTTCCGAAAGTTCCTAATCTGGAAGTTTTCGGTCATTACAAACCGATTACACTGATTAATATTTCGGTCAAAATAATCTCTAAGATTATTGCGAATCGTTTTAAACCTATTATGCCCCTGCTTATTGCTGCTAACCAATCTAGTTTTGTGCAGGGTAGATCCATTACTGACAACATTATTGTGGCGCAGGAAGTCATCCATACAATGCGCAAAAAATCAAAGAAGTCACAGTTTATGGCAATCAAGATCGATCTAGTCAAAGCCTTTGACAAGATCGAGTGGGAATTAAACACTGGATGATGCAAAAATTCCAGCTTTCCTTTCCAAGGTCATACTAGCTTCATTGGAATCTGGGACTACACAAATCATTTGGGATGGCGCTAGGGGGCCGTGTTTCTCACCCCGAAGAGGGGTCCGGCAGGGAGATCCAATTTCTCCCTTCCTATTTATATTATGTTTGGAACGACTGGCTCAAGCAATTCAGGAGGCGTCCAGCAGGGGCATCTGGAAACCGATCACCTTTGGCAAAGGTAAATGGCCCCTATCCTATCTCTTATTTGCTGATGATCTGGTTTTGTTTGCAGAGACTTCAGTTCAACAGGCTCAACTGATCAAGAGGTTGCTAGAGGTATTCTCAGTCGTTTCCGGACAAGCAGTCAATACTAGTAAATCCATGTTTTGGACTTCTCCGAGGTGTTCTGCCAGCTTGAACCTTGAGATTGAACAAGCTCTAGGTATCGTGAGGGTGGATAATTTGGGAAATTATCTTGGAGTTCCGATAATTCATGGCCGTGTTTCTAAGGTATCGCATGGGGGATGCTTAAAGAAAATGCGCAAACGTGCCAAAGCATGGAGTCCGAGACGTATATCCTTGGCTAGCCGCTTGGTACTTTGCAAAACTGTCCTTGCAGCTATCCCGTTGTACCAGATGCAAACCGTCCAGCTTCCGGTGAACACTTGCTCGGAGTTGGATAGGGTTCTTCGCACATTTCTTTGGGGGGGCTCGATGACTCAACGGAAGCAGTCCCTAGTTAGGTGGGAAATTGTCTGCTTGCCAAAGAAGAAAGGGGGCCTAGGGCCGCGCAGTTTCGGGGAAGCGAATCTCATTTTTATGCTTAAACTGGCCTGGGAATTATTTACTGGCTCTGACAAATTATGGACTCACCTTTTTATTGCTAAATATAATCTTTCAAGCATTGGACTGCAGGAGCCTTATATCTTCAGAGGGGGCTCTCATTTGTGGTTGCAAATCTCTCGTCTGATCGAGTTTATTCGGGAGCATTCTTGTTGGGTGTTGGGAGACGGTCTAAGGACACAGTTCTGGGTGGATGTGTGGTGGTCGTTCTCATTTCTGTTACTGCAGGTCTCACTGCTCCCATCAGCTCAGTTGGATCTTTCTCTCACAGTTTCTGCATTAGTAGACCCGTCAGGGAATTGGGACCTGGCTGCTCTCCAGTCCTGCATCCCGGGAGACTTCATTGACAAAATCATTACTCTGTGCCCTCCTTCAGCGGTTGCTGGATCCGACTCCGTTATGTGGCGAGAATCCTTGTCGGGGAAATTCACTTGTGCCTCGGCTGTCGGCGTTTTGGCTCAACATCTGACCACCATTGATGATCCTATCTGGAATACAATCTGGGCCATCCAAATGCCTGAACACATCAAGGTTTTTCTATGGAAGCTTAGCCATAATGCAATCTGGACGAATGCGGAGAGACATCGGCGGGGCTTAGCCGCCTCTCATGATTGCCATATCTGCTTCTTGGAGGAAACTGCTCTACACATCTTACGGGACTGCCCCCGGGCGCGACTAATCTGGGGATCTATAGGCCCACAGCTTGCTAGCTCCTTCTATGGCAGTTTGGACATGCGGAGTTGGCTACATTCTAACCTAACCATTTCTGTTAACTCTCCTTG